>JAECUM010029069.1:0-16636 GCA_016617855.1 Megalonaias nervosa | reverse complement strand
TTTTTCGGAACTCTTTGTTAAATAAATTAGAACCTTGAGTTGCTTTTGTTGCTGCACCTTGAATCGATCATGCGACTGCTGCCAAACTTAAGGCGATATATTTTCTAATGTTGTTCCTCGTTTCAGAGCAAGCGGTATCAGAAAGGGTAAAATAGCGATAAAAATGGAACCACTTTGTTTTAACCCATTTATTATCACTTTGTCACATTTTTTCAGAATTTGAATTTCTCTTATTGCAATTATTCGTTTCGTAATTGTGTTTTAGTAAGAATAATTATATCATATCGACATTTTATTTCAAGCGTTTTTGACATTATTGCTGCTGGTGTGTTGTTTAAAACACACTTTTAAATATTTAGTTTTATTGACTTGATAATAATAGAGGAACTTCGGTATGACTCATTAGAATACAAGTTTAGGCAATAACATTCATCTCACCATTTATTTTATTTAATGCTAGGTACAGTCACTTGACATAACACCATAACAATAATGTGGAGCACCTGCTAGAGATCTCCATAAAAATGCCAAACAACTCACAAGTAATCTCAGTAGTACTCGTACTCGCTACAAGTTTTTCATTATGCTAATTAAAATCAAATTTAAATATGTGATATATGGTTCCAAATTTAACAATATTATGTGCCAGCATTTATGTACACCATCTTGAAACATAATATAGGCTCTTGCAACATCACTATTTGTTTCAATAAAATGTCATTGTAATGCCTACTCAAGATAGTTAACACTGATGATTCTAACAAAAATTCGTCTTCATTTAGCATGATTTGTTTTTGGCATTGCCAGAGACTAATATCACCTGTAACTGACAGCGACATTTCAAGTCTGGCATCCATAAGATAATATGATAAATGTTAAACTTACCTGCAGCTACTCCAACTGTTCTCATAATCTAGCCCACAGGAGGATATCCATCTAAAATTATGGAGTGCTTCACGCTACTAAATACAATATTTATTTCGTTCTATAAACGAAATATACTTGATAATGGTAGAAGGAACGAATATATTCAGTCATTGGTGGCTGTCGGTTTTGCAACACCAGTTGTATAGGCAGAGTTTTTGTACCTGTATTCACAGCATTTCTGTCATGTAATAATGTAACAGTATCTCAGTATCAAATTGGTTCAATACATGAACTATTTAAAACAGAACTACTAATTCAACTGTATCTAAGCCAAAATATATTTTTGTTGCTGAAGATGGTTATTTGGACATAAAACAATGGCGTCGCTAATGTTCGAGACATCGCGACGGGATGTTCTTTACTGGAGACCCTACTTTGCCAATGAGAACAGATTTTATGTCAGTTGCCAAACTACATTCTGCTTCATCCACCCAAGTAAATATAAGTGTTATCAAGAATTGCCCCCATTATGCAAAGGAGAGGTAAAATACTTTGAACATTTCGTCTGCAAAACGCTCCCAACGACGCACTCTGTTGCCTTGGACCCGTGGGTATTCGTCCCCAACTCCATGATATCAGCTGATAGAGAATGCGCTCTATCCCATTATAATCCATCACATAGTTCGCACTAAGAAGAAGACTCCATGAACTGTTAATTATTGATTTATGATACTGCAGCATTCAAAGCAAGATTTTTTATGGGGCCTCCCTTTGTAATCTACTTCAAATCTAAATAAAATCATTATATGGTACTAAGTGTACATTTGTATCCATCGTTCTATGCTATCGATCGTCTTTATTCATATTATTAGTATCAATCAGAAGGTATTCAACCGTGTCAGATTTTATAATTGATTCATCGACTGGCACACACACACACACACAATATATATATATATATTCGTTTTACTGCCATACATTAAATTACTACCAAGCACAACATCTAGTTCTCTGGAATGTTGCTTTAAATATCTTTGTTTTTGCCGTATTAGCCAAGACATATTGTAAGGTAGTATTGAAAAGTCTTGTAAGCAGAACGTGTATTATTACCGGTGCTATTTCTTTTGATTGTTCAATCCTTTTGTTTTTCTTCTATTACTTTGTGTCGGCTGCTTTTTGTTAAAGATATATACTTGTATCTCTATTTAATGTTTTGCACCTTCTAACAGAATAACACGGAACCAATTTTTGATCCTAATGGTTTAACAGTATCCTTTCGTATTCATAGTTAAGTGCATGATAAAATCTCCACTTGAAAGATTTGAATGTATCAAGCCCCCCCCATATATATATATATATATATATATATATATATATATATATATATATATATATATATATATATATATATATATATATATATATAATCTTATGATGTTACAGGCATCCGAACGAACTAATAATAATTGATACATTTTATTTACTGCTACATACGGTAATTCATTTGGTCGTTTATTTAGTAGATGTATCAATAGATACATTAATCGAACGTTCTGTAACTAAACTTCAATATAGTAATGAATTTATATCTGTCATACTTACTATTTTGTAGTCAGTATTTATTGTTTAGCATAATGTTCATATATATGTTTTGGAATTGTAAGATCAACCCAGCAATTTCCTTTCAATAATACTATATATCTTTTTATGTACTGGTTTAAAGTGTTATGCCATTTTTATTTCCGTGTGTGTTTCTGTGTTTCCTATTTTGTTTGTATTTGTTTTTGTCGGCGGTGGTTGTGCTGGTGGTTGTGGTTGTGCCTCCATGTCGGTTTATAACCATTGTTATTATTTTGGAGACGGATACGTTCCGTTCTTTTCCTATACTCTTTATTCTACCAAACGTCAAATTCAAGCTCATTTGGCTCGTTCGGCTTCTGATAGTTTTCTTTCCAAGGATGTAAATAAAAGGTCCGCCCCTTGTAAATAGATTTGACACCTGTTTCGCTATCCAGTTCGTACACCATTATACGATAGTCAAATAGTATAACCATTATTAAAGGTGCGGTCCAATCATTGTCATTTAATGTCTAGAACGGCTGATAATTAAGGGAGGTAAACACGAGTTCCATTGTATTTTTGCGCTGAGGTGTCATTTTATTTAAATGTTAGAGTGAGAGTCCACAAAATTCCCTCTTTGTTAAGTTTTAATCATACTACTATTGTGCTGTCCAACATAAATTTTTCAGAGAGAATTAAAGAAATGCAACTGAAACCACCTGTGACGGGGAGAGTAGTACCGAGACTGTCGCTGAGAATGGACCACCAACATGAGCATGAGAGTACATGTCGACCCCAGACTGTTTAAACCACTCCCTGTGTTTCAGTGATAAGAAATAAATTGTGCACATCAAAAAGATAATAAAGTCAACACCTGTCAGTTGTGAAAGCCATCAGAAAACACTAATTTAGAAGAACCTTTATCTAATATTAAAATAGAGTTGGCACCAAAATGAGACATTTGAAAGAACGTGATTATCTGTGGTGTTACATGTTGTAAATGGTAAAATTGTGAACTAGATTTGATTGAGACAGAATATTGGCACTTCATTTATGTACTCTGTTGTCATCATTGGTCCCAGTAGATCTATAGCAAGACATGACTTTTCAAGACGACAATGCAGTTTGAAAGACCCTGATGGCAAAATTAGACATGACTTTTCAAGACGACAATGTAGTGTGATAGACCCTGATGGCAAAATTAGACATGACTTTTCAAGAAGACACTATAAGTATGACAGACCTTGATGGCAAAATTAGACATGACTTTTCAAGTGTGATAGACCCTAATTACCTAATTAGACAGTGGTTAGGAGTCTTCGTTAGTATTTACCAGATCAATGATACTTTGTTTTTGATGGGCAATTGCGCGACCTTATTGCCAACGACTAAGTTAGCATTTAATTGTAGACATTATGGGATATATGTGTGGGTGATTGTAAGGAGAGACATTTTATATTATTCAAGACCAACTTCGGAATGTAAGATTTTTAGTGGTCTTCAACTCAAAGAAAAAGAACTCAACGAAAAACCTGAGATGAAAATTAGTTAAAACAAAAGAAATAATCATTTGATCAGTTTATAGGTCGTAGATTAAGAATATGCAGGTGTTTGTATCAGAGGTGCGTTATATTACCTTTATAGATGTTAGATGTTTCCTGTGGTATTTTCAGGTGGTACGTACCACGGTACCTTTAAACTCAACAGATACTTCGGTAGTATCCGTCGGTACGTGATGTACGGAAATACACAAATAATTTTGGTAAGAATTGAATTATATTAATATCATAACATTAATTCTATCATATCCAGGGCCGTAGAGTGTAATCAGGGGCCCTGGGTAAGAAACACCCGGGTCTCTCCTAGTTCTTATTCAAACAAAATTTTTCTTTTATAAAATTTAAAAGTATTGTTCGGCCCGGGGCCCAGAGCCCGGGAATATATCCCTGGTTGCCCCACCCCCTCTTGTCGGCCCAGATCATATCCACCGTTTGTTCCATGAGATTTTAGTATTAATTTAAAACAAACATATTTTAATGTTTCTTTTTGTTGACTTGATAATAATACATGAACTTTAGTACGACACATTATGATACATGTTTATACAATGACATTGATGTTACCAATTATTGTATTTAGTGCTAGGTAACGGTCACTTAACATAGCACCATAATAATAATATGGGACACCTGCTAGAGGATCTCCGTATTGTAAATTCCCAAACAACTCACAAGTAATCTCAGTATTACTGGTACTCGTTACAAAGTTTTCATCATCAAATTGAAATAAGAGATATATCTGTAATTGGTTCTGTAAAATTGCTAGTGCCCACTCAAGGTATTGAATACTATTGATTCTGATAAAAATTGGTCTTAACTTTGCATGATTTCTTGTGTTTTACTTACAACTGGGATACACACGCCAATGCTATAAACACGTCTTGGTGGATGTTCAGATCCATTTTTTGGGTGATTTTCTCCATGTTGCATTTAATGTATTAGCGTTATTTTGTTGTCTGTGTACTTTCATTAGTAAAATAAATCCCTTTGGCATTGCCAGCAACTAAATTTAATTTGTTTCAATATTACTTGCTATTGGCAGCGACAATTCATCTTTGATCATCCATAAGATAAAATGATAAATTTTAAACGTACCTGCAGCTAATCCATCTGCTCTCTTAATACATGGTACAGGATTTCTTTCAAAAATTATGGAGTGTTTGACGCCACGAAATACAATATTGATATCACGACATACATCAAATATATTAGATAATGCAAGATAGAATGATACTTGTTTATCTCCAGTCATTAGTAGCTGTGAAACGTCAGTGGTATAAGCACTGTTTTTATATCTGTATTCAAGGCATTTCCGTCATGCATTCCTGTAATTGGATCTCAGTTTGCCATTTTTACAGTTGATTGGTATCAAAGCGGTTTAATGTTTGAATTCTTTATAACAAAACTACCAATTACACTATATTTTAGCCAAAACATGCTTGTTCCTGAAGAGACTGAACATAATAGAGAAGCGACACGAGTGTTCGAGGTTCCGCGGGGCAATTTTATTTACTTCGGCCCCTACTGTGCCACAGCGAAGTTTTCATGTCAATTACCAAACCCCATCCTCCACCCCCTAAATAAATTTTATGAGTCATTTCAAATCCAAAAGAAAACTCTTGACGACGCCTCATTTTACTGGTACCAGGGGGAATCCCCCCACCCCGGCTTTCGTACTAGGTCTTGGCAGATATAAGGAAATTCGCTCTATCACGTGATCATCCATGAAATATGTAGCACTATAATGGAGATTCCAAGTATTATTAATTATTTATTAATGATATGGCAGCATTCAAATGGGGCCTCAGTTTGTAATTTACTTCAAATCTGAACGAAACCATTTTTATGTGGCAATAACTGTACATTTTTGTCGATAATTTAAATAATATTTGTTCATATTATTATTATTATGCAGACGTTATTCAACATTTTCTATTTCCCTCACTGATTAATCAACTGGTTCATATTAACAAAAATTCAGCTTCAACAATTTTTATGTCAGTTTACAAACTCCATCCTCCTTACCACCCACCCCGTTCTAAATAATAGTTTGTGAAAAATTGCCCCGTTACATTAAGGTGAAGTAAATACTATGCAACTTTCAACTGCAAAAATGGTCTTGACAACGCACCCCCACCCCGCGTTTGCCTGGCGCGCGGGGGCAATCAGCCACTGATAGTTTACTAGTCCTATAAGAGTACAAGCTGGTGACAGATACAAGCAAATTCGCTCTATCACATGGTAAAAGCTGGTGACAGATACAAGTAAATTCGCTCTATAGCAAAATGATCCATCAAATAGTGAGCACTCTAAAGGAGACGCCATGCATTATTGAGTACTGTCTAATGATACTGTAGCTATCACAGCAACAGACTCACTGATCTAATGATTGCTTATTTTATTTCTGGTGTTATCTCTTCTGGTTGTACAATCAGTTTCTTCTTCTATTATTTATTCATAACAGATTTTTTTATGATATCTACTTGTATCTCTACAAGATATTTTCCACCGTCTAATACCATATCACGGAACCAATTTTTGAAGATAATGAAGTCCTCGATTACATAATTAAAGTCTTGAAGATAGATCTGCGCTATCAAATTACATGGTTCCAGAAATATTACCTCCCTTTAGATCCAAATATCAAATACCAATAACTGAGCTTAACTAGAAGATGCAACGCTCGTCTCCGTTATTTTTCATTTTTTTTTCAAACATATGAGTTAACAGTGATGGGAAACTTAAGATACAATGGTGATGTACTTGTCCCATAAAAGCAGATAGATACACGACACTTCATACGTAAGAAGTGCATGAAACTTCTATTGAAAATAGCTGTAGTATTGTAGGTTTAAATCTCCTGTAGTGTTGTACCAACATTGGGCAATTATCATACCTGGATGTAACGTCAAAATGTATTAATTTCGGTGAGCTATTGAAAAGTAGCCAGTAATATGCAACATTTGTATTATTCAGTGAACTGTCTCGGGCCCAATTATATCATTACCTAATTAGTCTTCAAAAGAGGACAGAATGATTATGCATCACGTCACTGATCCTGTTATTATTATTTCCAGAATGAGACGAACCGACTTTGGAAGTTACATGAATAGCATTCATTAGATAGATAGATAGATAGATAGATAGATAGATAGATAGATAGATAGATAGATAGATAGATAGAATAGTTATCATCAGGATCGTCCATCCCATCATGGTGCTCTTAAGTCTTGCAACAATATGTGCAAGCACATTATAAACGGATATATGCATTAAATTAGATGAGCTCTACACCTCTGTCTATGTGAGTTCAAGTCTCCGCTCGACCAACGCGAGTATGAAAGCTTGCCAGTTGCTTCCCAAGTTTCTGTGATTCATCCCGGGTCATCCCGTATTCTTCCTCCGCCAAACTGACTGACAGTCATTTATATCCTATCATGTTCTCAAATCACAACTTTTAGTTAAACATAATGAAGTATGCTTGTATCCACGTTTCTGTTCTGACTTCAAAGTCAGGACCGAATGTACGATTTCAAGACCTGATTCATGGTAATCTTGAAGTCAGACCCCGGATTTATGATTTCAAGATCTAACTCACAGCATTTCTAAAGTGTCAGATATATCAACAAGTAGTGAAGGGGGCACCATAGGGCAATATGAGTTTATATAAGGAAACAAATGACCCGGCACTATAGGGCAATATGGGATTTTAACATTGTGGGCTACTTGGGGGCAATATGGGAATTTAACATAGGAAATGTATAGCGACAATGGATTAGATCTGTACATAGACAAGAGGAATTGAAGAGGGGTGACGTCACGGTACTGGACACTGGAGAAACAATGGTAACAATGTTGAAAGTGCCTGACCTCAGTCGGGCGGAACAGTGTGGCAAGGGGCTGACCTGAATAAGCACTACTCTAGGGACAAATAGATTCATAGACATAGAGACGTGGTTAGAGACAGGGTCAGAGACATAGACATACACAGATTTATGGACATACATCTATCACACAAACAACTATACAACTGACTAAAAGAATTTAGGGAAGAGAGAATAGGCATCTTTTCGAGACAATGGATTGGCCCTGAAAAGGGCCTTTGGCTTTGTTTTGTTAACATCATTCAGTTAACATAGGAAATATCGCACAGGTCTTCTTCTCTTCCTCAATCTTCTTCTGACTTCTGGACCGTAGATTAAGACTCTCTTCAGACAGCCTTGCTTCTCCACATAGATTCCTGCGTTCCAAAGGGCGGTATCAGTCATCTTGATGATAACCCATGATGATTTGACATACATGGGATAGTCCAGGTTGAACAGCATTGACGATACGAGAGTAGACGATTCTACGTTAGTACACATCTTGTGACGAGAACAGGTGAATGGAATGAGGTGAACTGTGATTATTTATAGTGGAAGAGTGGAGCGAGACGGATTGAGTTCTTTTACCAATCCTAACACACGTAACAAAATTCAATCACAACGCGGAGTCTGTCTTCCAATCCGAAGAAAGCTGCCTGTGACGTCACATTCCCTATATAGGAGCACTAGCGTCTGTGCACAGAGAATAAATGTGACATTGTTAGAACATGACGGAAACTACGAAGACGATGAATTCAGGCGCACTGGTCGTGGAGACGAGGAGTGATGGCATATCAGCGGCTACTATAACAACCACAGTCCTACTTCCAGAAGAGAACGATTTTAATTGGAAATTAGAGGATTTTCTCTCTTCACAAGAATTTGTTCCGGTACCAGTACCTTCGCCGCTCTCTACTTCCTTACGATACGTCGAGGATTTTAAACAGAGACAGAAAGAAGAATTGGAGAAATTTTTGCAACAGCAGAAAGAAGCAGAACAAGTCTTTCTCATTCATCAGCAACAGCGAGAAGATCAAGAGGTAAGAAGAAAACGACAGGAAGAATAAGCAGAGAAGAAACAAGATCTTGGAGAGAAGGAGGAAAGTGAAAGTCAAACGGTGACGGTACTCTTAGACATTTTGGCAGAGTTAAGGAGTCTGAAAGAAATGTATCAGACTTCTTTAATACGACCCAAGAGAAAAAGACCTTCCCGAGCCAAACACTCCAACCCCGTCAATACACCTACTACGTCTGAGATACCAACACTAGTGATCTCTACCAAATCACCAGGTCCAGACGTAGGCGGTGGCAAAGGGATAAGGCAGTTAAAGCTCATTACTTCACGTTCCTGAGTTTGTTTGTTTTTAAAAAAAAACGAAATAAAAAACAAAAAAAGCAAACAAACACAACAACAGTCCTTGTCAGGGCCACCCATCTCTCTCGAAAAGATACTACTCAATGTTTGCCAAAATCAAATCAAACTCAAATCCCTTTTTCCCATGATATACATGTGTGAGTGCATGAGTGTAGGTCCTTATTATTATTATAAAACTCAAAACCAAGAGACACTTACGTTTTTCTTTCTGGTATATTCTCGTAAACGTTACAAGACAATTTGACAACACATCACTTTAAAAAGTTCATCAGCTTCTTTTCCTTGCACTCTCTCCTTTTTTGAATTTCTTCACTGACATAGCTTTTTCCTTTTCTTCCTCACTTTCTTCTCGTCTTCTTTTCTTCTCTGTCTGGACGTGTCTTGGTTCTTCCGTTTTGGATTGTACCTCTTCTTCCTGTTCGGAACCCCACTCTTCCTCTTGCTCCTGTTGTTTCTTAGGGCAGTCTGAAGACCAATGTCCTTTCTCTTGACAAAGATATTAGGTACTTTGGCCTTTGTCTCTATTAACGCTTGTCTTGCTTTGACGTTGTGGACATTTCCTTAGAAAATTTAGTGACTTATTGTGATCGTGACTCTTCTAGAAACGACGGAAAAGTAGATAGATGGCTATGTGACCGTTATGGATATCTCTTGTCTTTAGCTAGGAAACGTAATGTACATCAATGGCCAATGAACTCCATCAGTAGAAGTCTAACTTGACTTCACAACGTCGTCAACCTTGTAAAAAATGTGTTATTTGAAGAAAAAAAATGTATTGATGTTATATTATTTGTTGGTTGGTTGTTGGATGAATAAAAATGTTATCAAAAAATTATTGTTGGTGGTTTGTTTTAAAAACTTTTTTTATCACTATCTATGCTCTTTGACTTCTTTCTATCGCTCACCATGAGATAAGCTATAGCGTTTCTACCAAAGACCGTGCGGATGTTTTCTATCGCGTCCGTGCTTGAGACATATAAAACGGGGCGGTTTCCAGTCTGGCCATCCATTGTTAGTTTTTGTGTAAGGGGGATGTTTTCCTTCACGTCCGTGCTTGAAGTATATAAAGCGTTACGTTCGTCAGTTTGGCTACCCAACGTTGACGTATCAACATGAGTAGATTAGCGAAACATTTAGAATTCCAAATATACCTGGAGTATGCCAGGCGCCTGCTGGACGAGCTGCCTATGGAGGCGATAGCAGAAGGAACATAGCTGGAAAAAGAGGAGGAAAAGAAAAAGAAAGAAGATGAGAAGGAAAAGAAGAAAAAAGGATCCTACCTCACCTCATGATTAGGCCTCAATGTGAGGTAAGCCTGAAGTCATGACACCAACAGCACCACTGCTAACACCACCACCGCCACCACGTGATCCACAGCCATAATCACTACCACCAGTACCAAGAGCCGCTGTCCCCCAGATGGAAAACTGGGACAAAGAGTTGGAGAGACAGAGGCAAGAGTGGGAGCCGCAGAGACCTCATCATCTCTGGGTCTGGTATATGAGAAGGCACAGGGGACAAGTATTCCGTATCCCTCAAAGTAAAAACTGGGATGATGAGGCCACTCATCAACCATCTGCGCTCCCAACCACACGCATTAATTGGGAGAATGACTAGAGTAGGAAATGTGTGTGTGGCGCCCGGCCTGGAAGGTGTCAGCACTGAAAGATGTTTTTGGAGTTCACAAAAACAGACCTTCTCAGGGCTAACCATATCTCTAGAAAAGAGAGACTAATCACGTTGCCAATAATATGATTTTGTGTGTGTATGTGTGCGCGCGTACGTTTGTGTGTGTATGTGTGTTTTTCCTTAACAAAAAACACTTATCACTAAACACAAAACAGTGTTTGTGTGTTTGTGTGTGTACATGTGTTTGTTTTTGAGTGTGTGTGTGTGTGTGTGTGTGTGCGCGTACGTTTGGTATTAGTGTGTTGGCTTGTGAAAATATTATTTTAGGTTAGCACTACTATCTCTGTGGATTGTTTGGTAGGTATATGGGTAGTTGGTGAGAGGGGCTCGGACACGGAAAAGCTCAAAGGCAAGGAACAGTCCAGGCGGCTCTGCCTGCTGGCCCACAAAACACAACTAAAGTCTTCACTTTCGTTTTCGAAGACCACCACAATGCAATCATGATCCTTTTGGACGGCGGCTCAAAATCTGCAACCAAAAATATCTAAGCGGTGCTAAAGAGTAACGGATGACTCACATCCAGCTGATTGGAAAACTTTTTGGCCAATATAAGTACGCTCAGTACGCAAAATTCCAGCATAAGAATATCTTCTAAATTCACAACTCTGTAACATTTGATCAGTTGCACAGGTGGCTCACACAATGTTGGTATAGGGACACCAGTAGGCACAACTGGAAAGGATTTGATCAAAAGTCTGCCCGGCTGAGATAAAGCAGGGCGGATTGATCTTTGGTGGCGGGTGGGGTGGGGGATGCGGCCGGGGTGGGAGACCTGGTGGTGGGTCTGCCGTTTGGGAGCGAGGTAGGTACGTTCACATTGATAGGATAATGAGGCAAGATGCAGAAAGGCCCAGCTCGGGGCCAAGCGCCCCCTTAAGGGGACTGTCGCCCAGCCTAGGGCCACAACCAGTCGCAAAAGCACTGCGTGCATACGCGACTATAATCCGAATCATTCGCACCAAAGATTTCATTTTCATTTCATTTTATTTTGCATTCATTCACCCAGTGGACGTCGAGTCAGCAACACCGGGACGCCAAGCCTGCGTTTCCGCATGGGGACGAGGAGGGAGCACCAAATACATGTGGAGCAGGGAGTGGAAAAAGCATGCAGCACATGGGCCAAGACTATCTATCAAAATAGAAGAAAAAGAAGCGTGGCGCGAGTATGTGTTAGCTGCCCACGGAGACCTAGCAACCAACCCTGGACTCATCGACCCACCCAGAGGAAAGAAACATCAAGAACTGCGACTGGCGACAAATAGTCAACATTTAACGCTGATACGAATGTTCATGACTGGAGCAGAAACATTTAAATGGCGGACTTCGTTGGAGGCCTTGGGGTGAGCCGAAGACGAAGAACAAGCCAGCCTGTCCCAGTGTAAACCATAACCCGGAGAAGCCTAGACGTCCCTGGACTCGGTTTGAAAAGGCTGAGTAACCGACCAATTTGCCTGGGTGAATGTATTGGTTTTTATTTTGGTTCGAAAACCGTTTTTGATAATATTTCTATGTTGTATTCCCAATTTGACAATTGGTCCCAACATCAAAATTTACTCTTTATTTATTATGCGTGATACAAAACATGTATGAATCATTTTGACTTAGCTGATTGGCATATTTTAGACAATTGTATGTACACTTTGTACACTAAATTCCAACTTTGTATATAATTAAAAACAAAATTTTGAAACTTATTTAGATTTGGCTAATTGCACAGGTGGCTGACACATCATTGGGTTATTTTATATGTCCATTAGTACAACTGGACTGAATTTGAATTAAGTGCCGACGGGCGTTTTATTGAGCGTACACGACATCCATTGCTTCGCATAGCACCGGCTGCCGAGACACTTTTCCTCCTTTTCCTCGACTCTGACTCTCGTACATGGACGGAGATATGGAACGATTTCCACCCGTCCTAACTCCAGGTGTCCCGATGTCGCCGACCAATCGCGACTGGCGTTACATATTGCTTTGGTTGACACCTGCCACACCGCTGTAGATTTCGATCCGGCTTAAACCTGAGTGTGTGCTGCGACGACTCCCACTCAAGACAGCCTCTGACTGGATACCCATTCAAAAATTTAACATGAGTGTGTGCTGGGTCCAATCCCACTCATGAAAGACTTCCATTCAGGTAGCATGGAACTTATTGTTCCGCTACCTGAGAGCTAGTTTAACAGCTCTCTTTGAGAGCATAAAAGCCTGGGGGGATGAGGCTCTTATTCCTTCCCCCAGGATAAATTTAGCACTCCGCCGTGCGGACATAAACCAGTGGCACATGCCCGTTAGGGCGCACGCCACTATAATTAAAATCATCATCATCATCATCATCATCATCATCATCATCATCATTTGCATCATTCAAGCCTGAATAACAAAGATGGCCAGTACTATATTGAAAAACTGAACAAGTTGCAGGAGGTCTTAGACGATTTGGGAATGGTGGAGGAAATATTGGTGAGAGATAAGTATGGGTATTATAACCCCCATCGTGTAAAGATGGAAATCAACAATTTAAGAAGAGCCAAAGAAAGACTAAAAGCACTGATCAAAAAGGAAAAAGAAGAAAAGGAGGATTTAGAAGAAAAAGAGCAAATGAGAGCTTACAATGAAAAGCTTGAAGAAGAAGAAGAAGAAAATGAAAAGAGAAAAAAAGACGAGATAGAGGTGAAGAAAGAAGAGGAGGGTGAAAAGGATGAGAAGAAGAAGAAGAAGGAGAAGAAGAAGAAGAATGTAGTTGAGAAGATAAGGTGTTGGTGGCAAAGGAAGAGACAAGACAGAGAATAGAAGAAGAAGAAGAAGAAACCCAAATCCCTTTTCAGGGCCAATCCATTGTCTCGAAAAGATGCCTATTCTCTCTTGCCTAAAATTTTATTTAGTCGGTTGTATAGTTGTTTGTGTGACAGATTTATGTCCATAAATCTATGTATGTCTATGTCTCTAACCCTGTCTCTATGTCTATGTCTCTACTTGTCCCTAGAGTAGTGCTTATTCAGGTCAGCCCCTTGCCACACTGTTCCGCCCGACTGAGGTCAGGCACTTTCAACATTGTTACCATTGTTTTCCCAGTGTCCAGTACCGTGACGTCACCCCTCTTCAATTCCTCTTGTCCTTGTACAGACCCAATCCATTGCCACTATACATTTCCTATGTTAAATTCCCATATTGCCCCCAAGTAGCCCACAATGTTAAAATCCCATATTGCCCTATAGTGCCGGGCCACTTGTTTCCTTATATAAACTCATATTGCCCTATGGTGCCCCCCTTACTACCTCAACATTTTTGTAACTCTTGGTTCATAACTGGTCTATAATATGTGTAGTTTTTATTCATGATTTTAAGTTGTAATGAACATCTATACTCAAGATATTAGATAGTTACTTTTGGTATACAGATATACAAATTCTATTTTAAGATATTAAAAGTGTATATTGCGTAGGATCTATAAATAGCATTTTACGTAGGTGTTTACGATCACTAATAATAATTTTAATAAGAAATGTTTGCGAGTTTGGGGTTGTTTTTCATTGGACAGGTCGATCAGGTGGGTTCTTAGAAGAAATAATTTATTTCCCAATGGATGGGTTAGTTCGTCGAGTGTGTATTTTGAAATATTTGATTAAGAAGGAAGATTTGTCACGTAGGGTATATTACGACATATAGGCGTAATAAAATCCTGAAAGTATAAGTAAGGAATGAACTAAGCAATCAGATTCATTCCTATTTTGGATTCGTTCCTGTTTCGGGTTCTTGTTTCATGTTTTAATGTCATTCTGCAGATGTTTTTCGTGTCGGATTTTAGATAACTTAAGAGTCGACATTCGGAATATTCGAATCTTTTAGACTTGAATAGAACTTCTTAGATTAGTTTGGATTCAATTCATAATACTGTAAGTACATTTTCATTTTATAACTTTGATAATTAACTTATTTGTTAAGTTTTACAAACCTTGTTGGTTTTACTTCATTCTGTTACGTAGTTTATGACCATAGGGTCGTACCAAAAGTCACACCCCGATTTTAACTTCAGGATTTGATTCATGTAATTTTTAAAGTCAGGCCACGCATTTATGACTTTAAAATCGCATTCATGACACTTTTAAAGTCAACATCCGAATATTTTACTTCAATGATCTGATACACAGCATTTTTAAAGTCAGGATCCGAATGTATGACTTCGAGATCTGATACAAAGCATTTTTAAAGTCAGGATCCGAATGTATGACTTCGAGATCTGATACAAAGCATTTTTAAAGTCAGGATCCGCGTGTATAACTTCGAGATCTGATACAAAACATTTTTAAAGTCTAGATATGAATGCATGACTTTAAGATCCGAAACATAGCATTTATAAAGGTATGTGGCGTACCCAAACATATCATTTATAAAGGAATGGGGCGTACCCAAACATAGCATTTATAAAGGAATAGGGCGTACCCAAACATAGCATTTATAAAGGAATGGGGCATACCCAAACATAGCATTTATAAAGAAATGGGGCGTACCCAAGACATCATTTCCAACGAAATAAATGAACTGAGTTATGTTGAACTTTAAGCGCCCTGAAGAAATAATGGTCGAAATCGGTCAATGTTAATTTTAGTATAGGTAAAAGATAAAAGCAAGAGGAAAATAAGCTCTGGGAGACTTTATGCTTTAGTCATTACTCCGAGGTACGCGAATTTCCCATCTATACAAAAATCGATTTGTTATGTGCGCGAACCAGCCTGGCATAGTACTTCAAGACATTCTCCAGTTGAGTCTTAAAATGAGACCCGACGCAAAATAACATATATCCGTTTATATTTTCATTAACGCTAATTGTAATCATGAATCTTCAATCAAAAGCGGAATAATGAAATTTGATGCAGTGTGTGTTACAGTATTACTGAATACCGTTGATATTGTATGGAAGGGGTCTCCAGGGTCGAGTTGGTAGAGAAAACGAGGCTGATAAAGAGCCTTCGATTTAACTGTCATACCCTTTTGACTCCCCGCTCTAAGCAAATGGTGTGACAAATCCTTTACCCCACTCTTCAATCGATCTTAAAGGTCACCGGCCATACTCCAACATTTTTCTGTTTCCATCAGATTTGCATTACATGATTAAAAGTAGTTATACTCGCACAAAAAAAACAAAAAAATTATCAAGTGTAAAGAAGAAATAATAATTTAATTACTCGAAAAAGGCATATACAACGCTGTTACTTCCCCTTAGCTACGATTTCCCACCTATAGAGGACGCCAACCGGAAATGACAGACATTTATCCCACAAGTGGAAGTACATGCTTCTTGTTGTCAAAAAATAAAACATTATACACTATGGATAGGGAACATTTAGACGAAACTACTGAAAACTAATTTACTGTTCAGCTTTATGTCGATATGTGTGCGCGACTCACTAGATAGTGTCGCTTTCAAAACTGTTCCATTGTTTCAGTTTATTTTGGAAATTCTCTTTAATACAGGTGAAAAGGAATGAATGTTGTCTTAACTATGTCGGCCGACTATATTTAAAAAAAAAAAAAAGAAAGAAATAGGCACACTTTAAAGAATCCAAAGGAACCAAACTTGGCTTCCTTATGTCGGCCGACTTCGTAAGAAAAATCGGCACACTTAAAAGATACCAAAGTCAGTTTCCGGGATTGGTTTGCTTTGCAATAAAATAACTTTTGTATTTGATATCCTGTCGGTAAGTTTAAGCAAGGAGTTTATTGCT
>JAECUM010029068.1:0-17072 GCA_016617855.1 Megalonaias nervosa | reverse complement strand
CCAACCTGTGGAGCGAAGAATTATTTAAAGTGACAACAATATTGTGTACAAATTATTTTGATGACAACATTGAAGGCACGTTTTACGAGCAACAATAAAAAGACAGCTCAAACTGTATTTAGAATCGAAAAAATATTTAGTAGCGACGTGAACAAGAAAAGCGTTTGTCATGTAGGAGTTACGGGACCTGACTTTAATTATTTAAATATTTGACCCATCAGTATATCTTAATATATTGATACACTGTTTTAGATTTCCTTGACGCAGGAATCAGATTAAACTGTTATATCTGGGTATTTTTTTTTTTGAGGGGGGAGCGGGGCGCAGTTATATAATGTGCGCTATC
Organism: Megalonaias nervosa; assembly: GCA_016617855.1. Lineage (NCBI taxonomy): Eukaryota > Metazoa > Mollusca > Bivalvia > Unionida > Unionidae > Megalonaias > Megalonaias nervosa. The sequence goes on along the minus strand of JAECUM010029068.1, from coordinate 16,726 downwards.
CTTTAAAACAAGAAGCATGAAAAATGGCCATTTAGTTTGCTTAATCTAATATTACTGAAACTCAGAAAGGTTTCTGCAAGATAGGTCGCACATTTGTTGACAGCTGATCAAAAAGAGACTCCTGTTGAAATAGCCAAATAACTGCTCACAAATAATGAAAAGAGTGACAGATACGTTTGAATGTGTCTAGCGCAGGCTATTTTTTAAGCAAATAAAATGGAGATAATAAATCTATTTTGCTATCAATAAGATCAGTAATATATGGTTTGTCTTCTCCAAACATCACAGGCCCACCCCACCCTCCAAAACGCTAATAAAAGATATTTAATTGTCGATGCAAACTTTGCAAATATGCAAAGATTTTTACAATTTATGGCATAGTATCATCCGTTGTACGGATCACACATCGCATCATCCGTTGTACAGATCATGCAATCACTTCATCCATTGTACAGATCATACAATATTTACATGGCACGGTGCGCAGTAGTCAGCAGGACATATGATTACGTTGCATGATAGATAGTCTTTGACATTTTTTAAACAATTGTCCTTTGATAGCATATCTGCTTATATAGCTTTTATATACTGAAACTGAATTTCTCAGTACACAGTCCCTGTAGTAAGGAATCTCTCAATACACCGTCCATATTGAATAGAATCTCTCTCTCTCTCTCTCTCTCTCTCTCTCTCTCTCTCTCTCTCTGGAACGGTATATTTCCTTGTTGAACGGTATATCTCAGTACATCGTCTCTGTTGGTCCGCTCATTGAATCGATGTATTCAAAATTCGTTCACATTTTAAAGATGGGATTCGGGGGCATCAGTACAATATATTAGTGGTATTTAGAATGTAAAATCTGCAGAATTTTACCATTATTAAGTTTAAGTCGACACCAGTCTGGTTGTTTGCTTATTTTACAAATGACATGCATAAACATGCCATTTTATGTTTAGATACAGGAAGAGAGTTAACCTGATTTGATTTGACATGACTTCCTTGATAAAACAGGACTCATGTTTTCAAGTGCACATGTAGATGGATGGTATCTCCCTTCCCGAAGCAAACATCCCCACGTGGCGATAAGAAATCTGACTTTTAAAGAAAATATCATCGCTAAAGATTCGTAAAAACCTAGTTCGTAAACTTTAATCACAAAAGAGGCAATCGTGCTAGTATTATAACAGAATGCCTTACCTGCACCCTGTAGAGACTATTGAGCAAAATGTTTCCGATGAACACCTATTTCAGAGGACATTCCTTAAATACATGGCTTGTGGCAAATCAGAAATTGTACATACATACATACATACATACATACATACATTCTGTTCAACAGTTTATTATCATAAACATTTACACGCTTATTTTACAAACGTTGCGTGGTTTTCAAATGATACATGTGCAACTTTAAACATAAGTTCAACACGGTAACTGTCAAAACTATTTAGTAATAGATATGACTTTTCAAAATGTTTTCTGTTTCAATTTACAAATAGAAGAATTTAGAAACTATATGTAAGTAGACAGGGTTAGATTTGTGATTTGTTCAAATTAGTTCTATTAAAAATGTCTATGTAAGAATGAAATTTTCTTTATCTGAATTTACATGTATGAAAGAGTTTACGGAATATAGATTCGTTTACATCACTCGCAGAAACGTTACGCAGTTTGTAAAATATCACCGACAGATCACCTGGAAAAACAAATTTTAAAAAAGTACCCATTTCTTAGTTCTAATGGGTGTCCCAATCGTTACAATGTGTATCTCTGTGTAATACACTGACGCAACTAACAGTTAAAACAGACAATTCCACGGAATAAGAAAGACAGGGTCGGCAATTCTGTCAATATGAATTTGATTCTAGCATGAATTTCATCACATCGTCGCCGCCAAAATACGTCTGTAAATAGAAAATAGAGTAAATTACAATGTATAGCGGTAGATTAAAAAATGATTCCAGAATTCGTCACTAACCTCCCCGAGCTGACTAGCCGTTCTTAAAAAGAAAAAATAATATTGAAAAATAAGCACCTCCTCTAGAGTGTTAACCAAATGACGGAAATGACATTTTATTTTTGCTCACAGGTATAATAATAATAACTGATAGACTCGTGAAAACTTCAAAGGCTATTGACCGCTCCGGTGGCCTAGTGGCTAGAGCGTCCGCCTAGGATGTGGGAGGTCGCGGCTTCGAACCCAGGACGAGCCATACCAAAGACTCATAAAATGGTACTTACAGCTGCCTCGCTAGGCGCTAAGCATTAAGAGGTTAGTGTTAGGAGTGGTCGGCCTGGTGTCAGGATAATGTGACTGGATAGTACATGATGCTACATGTCTGCGGCATGATAACCCAGTGCTAGACATCACTATAAACTGCCACACAGCAGACATCGTAGCGATACGACTGAAAAATTGTTAAAGCTACGTTAAAAATCTAAATCACACACACACACACACACACACACGTCAACTACTATTAAACAGACAGAACATATGGGAAAATATGCGAGATATCCGATTGTTTTATGATAACACTTTTCTTTTTGTTTTATCAGTTAAGTGTAAATACTGGAAGTTTGCCATATCGATACACATCAAAGTTTACATAGCTGTAATGTTGACGTAGTTAGCTTGCAGAGACAGACATTACTGATAATTCATATGGCATCAGTTTTGGGAATATTATAAAATTTTATGCAAATTATAATTCAAAGTAAACTACTTTTTCCATCGGCGTTGTGATGATGACAAGAAAAATAGAAGAAAAATGGCATTCAAACGAATTAACAACCACGCATCAAAATGTTACCAAATTTCACACGTATCATCCTGGCATAAGGGCTTCCAATTTGTGCAAATGCTGCCAATGCACCATTAAAGATAGATGTTCTTAAAAAAATTAAATGACTACTTCTCGACGACCACTTTTCAGAATGTGAGCAAATTTGACAGAAAGCGCTCCTATATACATGGATGTCAGATTTGTACAAATGATGTCGATCCGCCATCAAAATGGCGGCCTTTGTAAAAACTACATCAAATATTAAAGCATCCTGGCACAAGGGGCATTCAGATATGTAAAAATTGGGCAATCAATCGAAATGTTAGATAGCCAGGTGTAATTAATCGTAGTTTGAAAAAATGTTTGTGATGTTCTTTCAAGTACATTTCTAATTCAAATATTTTCATGGATTGCAACAGATACAAGCCCCCCTCCCCTATTCATCTCTCTCTCTCTCTCTCTCTCTCTCTCTCTCTCTCTCTCTCTCTCGATTTATTTATTTATTTATTGAGATTGTTCCCTCATTTCGCCATACAGAAACTCAAGTTGATATAAAAAATACCAAAACTAATTATCGGCAAGAATTATTATTTAAACGCTTTTTCTACGTACAACTGTGGCTAGCATTAAACTCAAGTTGATATAAAAAATACCAAAACTAATTATCGGCAAGAATTATTATTTAAACGCTTTTTCTACGTACAGCTGTTGCTAGCATCTAAACTTTACAGAGATTTATTTCCGATCTAATTTTAATCATTCTGGCTTGTACCGTTTTGGCGTGAAATGTCTGAGTTTCTATACAATTCCTAAATATAAAGTCTGCACCAAAGCACCCGCAAACAAAAAAAAATACACAAATATGTGGAAGGACATGTTACATACAGCTAGTTTGATCTGCAGTTGTTGCACAACACTTGCAATGATAATAAGTTCCAGATTTTCGGAAATCAATGCATTCTGCTTAGGCAAGCGGATTCATACACAGATGTGTAACTTGGTGTACATTTAATTACATTATGCTCGTACAGCATCGAAAGAAGAGGCACTTTATAAAAATCAGTGAGCAGTGTAATGCAGTGTGCAACAGTCTATATTTTGGAAAAATAAATAATAAGTGCATAATTCATAAGATACCGACTATTTTATGTTTAGAAATTTGGGGGGAAGGGGTGTCTGTTCCCAATTATGTGAACACTTCCATTCATTTCCTCCGTTCTGTTTCAGCAGACGTACTATGGTCAATAATCATGCACATTACCATCGTATTGAAAAACAATAACACAAATTATCCATAACTATATCTTCAAACCTGTCTGGTCTGCATGACTATATTATTTAGTTATTATTCCCATAGGTTTGGGGTTTAATATGTAACTGTCCGGGTTTTTAGCACTGTAAATCGTTTCATTCTGCGACTGAATCCTTTCTCGCAAAATTAATCAAATGTATAATTCACAATTTGTCCTACTATTCAAACGATATTTCCTGCAAAACAATATCCGTTTCATTCCTGAATCAAAAGTGAACCTGGTATGTGGGTCACGGAAGGGGATTGCTGTTTATTTGGGGTCACAAGAGCAAAATAATTCAATACTACGTCACAAAAAGCCATAAATTTCTTTCGTATGAGCAATAAAACTTCATGAAAAGTTGTTTGAAGAATGCCTTGCATTATGCGCAGAACTTAAATAGCGAGTGTAGATTGGTATTGTTTGTGGGGCTCCGAGTCGAAATTAAAGATCAAGGTTACTGTTTTCACAGACATTGAAACATACTATAATCGGCCCCTAATGATACAATTGTGTTATATAAAAGCAATGCTAGCGCCACGAGGTGGGACGATGTTTGATCTCCCATTTCTTACGGTTTTTGGTTATAGTTATTGTAAGGGTGCAAATTTCTGTCGATCTACGAAGAGCACATTAATTTGGGCAGGTGAACGATTGATCAGATTTATGGGGACCTTGGCGTGTTAAATCACCATAATGTACGGATTTTTAATGGCTGTGTCATGAGAGGAGTGATTCTTAATTAACCATTCTTTTATTTAACAGTCAGACAGACTGGATGGAATTGGGTTAACTTCGATCTTGTATCGGAATTGTCAGATATGAGATTTTCCAGAATCAGTTATTTGGGAATCTCGAGGTCATGCAGACTACAATTTTGGCGCCTAGTTATAAAAGGCGGGAGACATATTTAATCCGGATTGGTTACTCTAAATAAAGGGCGTGGTTCCCACACGAAAATTCCTTGGTTTTAATATGTCCCGTCACAAAAATTAGTCAGTCTGCGTTTTTCTGCAAGAGAAAACAAACGTAGGAGACTCCGAGTTTGAATTTAGAAGAAATTCACTCGTAAGATAATTATCCAAGGGATCGGATGTCTGGAAAGTCGACGGACACGATTTTGGCGGTAGAAGCGAGCGAAGCTTGAAAGCAAGGTATTTGCGCCAGCCTCATGTAATTCGTTGATATCAATATAACGATTTGTTTGATTTATTTGCTTATATTTGCATGAATTTATTTGTTTAGATTCGTAGGTCAGTTTTCTTGATATGAATACAGCTGTGTGAGTTCATCTATATGAATCCGTACAATGATATTCTTTATATAAGTTTGACGAATTGTTTGAATGTGTCGTCTTGATTGTTATAGGAAAATATGTATCTAAGAATTTCATGCCTTACTTTAGTTGATGTGAGTTACGAGAATCCGCGTGAATTCACCGACCTTAGATGATTTCACGTATGATAAAGACTTGAGTGCGTATTGACTGAAATTAACGTTGTTAAACCATGAAGTGAGATTTCATATATGCCAAAGACTTGAATGTGTGTATTCGCTAGAATTAATGTAGGTAAGCCATGTAATGAATTTCATTCATTCATTTGTGTAATTGAGACGAGAACAGAACTGTTACGTCTCGGGTGATGATAATGTGAGTCAGGTTGAAATAGCCATTAGGAAGTACATTAGTCTTATGAAACTAGGCTTGTTTATGGTCTGCCATGTTTAGCTTGACCAGATAGCCTTTGGTAGCTGTTTGAATTCCGATAGAACGATATCTGACATAACGAGAGGGGAGTAATGATCTATTCCCAGTAGGATATCTGACAGAAGATTTAGGTTGCTTCTTTGTTTATTTTTGGAAGGTGAAATAGCTCCACGGGACGTATTAACGTACCTACCTATCGAAGTATCTACGTATCACGTACTTACATATCCACCTACCCACACAAAATTCGAAGGCCGAAAGAGGCGAGACAATAGAGAGTTTGGAGAAAGGAAAAGTGGAAAGGACCAAGAAGAATAGTCACAGTGAAGTTGGAGAACAGTCACAGTGAAGTTGGAATGAACCGGAAATAATCAGGTTCTGAAGTTGTACAAGGCAATGACTTCGATTGTTCACTCGATTCTATGATGAACTAATTCTATCATTTAAAACAGATCGGCTATTTATATTGGTATATTTGTGTTTGAAATCGGTGAATGATTTATTTCAAAAAGAAGTGTATCTTCCTAATGTAATGCATTGTCACGGTTGTTTATGTAATTGATTAAATTGTTATTTTCATGTACGGGGGCTCGTGTCATTCTGTTAATATATCTGCTCAGATCTCTATCTATTCGACCTATAAGTTTCACACTTCATATTATTATTTACTCGATCCGGACAATCACCTTCTAGACAACGATAACCCAATAATGCGGACATCTTGAAAGAAGGTACAATCTGTCAATCTACAACCCACCCCCAACAAAGCGGGGCTTCGTAGTAGTTATCTAAAAGATAATCGACCATTGTTTTATTGCTCGGATCGAGTAAACAATATAATAAAATATGAAATTAATGGATGGAATAGCAGAAAACTGAGCAGAGATGTAGAATAGAAAAACACGATCAACATGTATGTAAAATACAACAATTTAGTCAATTACATAAACAAAATAAAAATTGAACAAAACATTTGAATGATTCACTTTCTAGTAGAAATAATTTATGCGAAATTCAATTAGCCGTTTTGTTATACCAATAGAACGAATTTCATCATATAATCGAGTCACTGATCAAACTCAAAATGCCGGCATCTCAGCATCACCTGGTTGTTTCCGGTCTTTTCCGAATCACTGTTTGTGATAGGTCGGCGTTGCAGTATTTCTTTTCCTTCTCTCTTTCTCTTCCTCCAGCCTCCTCGTGTTATCAGCCGTCTTGTTTGTAGCCTGTACTCTTTCCTCTATGCAATACAGGCATGGGGCTATTTTTCCTTAAAAAAAAATATAATACCTTTCTGCTGGGATCAACAATATTAACACTCTTTTACGTCAGATATTCTCCTATTGCAAATCAACAGAACTAAGCTATGGTCAGTTCGCAACCTAATACACACACAATCCTATCACTATAACTTAATGTCTTTCCTAGCTGATCCTCGCATTCCTAACTTAAACCATGACATAATTAGACTCTTTTGTTAACTATTACTGCGCCTATGTATGTTGCATCACTTGCTGACGACGTCGGTCGACATGCGTTAATGATGCTAACACACTCGATTTTCGGTTGACAAGAATTCACAACTTAATTACGTAAACGAAAGAGTGGACTTCACTCATCGTCCTAAGTACGTTGTTTTGCTTTTTAGCGATTCATTGACATATATTTCCAGTCACAGAAAAATCAATTTTCGGCATACTTGATACAAATAATTTAAGACAGATAATTTACTTCTCACAATTCTTATCAGAAGAAATGCATGAAATTCCTGTGTTATATGATTTCTATTACATACAAAACCACTAAAGCCGAACACATTGATATCAACGAAATATTATATTACATTCTTACAATACATGAAACATATAACATTACAGTCTATTAATGCACAATTATTTTCTGAACTCAAGGAAATATTTAAGTATGAATTTTAAACGAATAAATTCAGCAAATAATTACAGACTCACAGCAACAAACATATTGTATGCCTTCCCGAGCCCGCGTTCAAGGACATATTGTATTATGCCTTCCCGAGCCCTTGCTCGCTTATCATCAGAGAATTCCTTGTCTCTTCTTTCGTTTCGGGTCTCTCATACTTCCAGACCACCTGTCCCTTGAACTATTTATTTAACGAGAAAACTTTTACTGATCTCGGAGCTAAATTTTGGCTTGCATCAGAAACTTTGAATTCAGTATGGGAACACACACACCCTCGTTAAGGTTAGCCAATCAGGATTACTTTCTATAACAGCCCATAATTTTAATATTCTCCCATCGACGTCAGAATAATCCTCTCAAGACCTCTTTCATTTAATAACGATTCTGGGAAATATCATTTTACGGCACCCGTTTCAAATCGCCCAAGTTTACCCACAACTTTTGCTCTAGTTTGTCTTAGCTCTTCCTATTTTCTGCTATTGACCTTTAGTTAACATTGGTCTCTTCCATCTGTCGAGCCGTTAGCGAACTAATTCTAATTAAAATTCAGTTCATGCTTCCAGACAGGACAGGTTAATTATTGCAAGCTGCCAAGTTATAGCGAGTCTAGCCCATACGTCAATCAATGATTCCGTGTCTCGCTGACCACGACAGAATGTACTTTGAAAGTATCTCTAAAATTTTCTGAACCAATACAGCTATAACTGCATCATTAAGAATCGTCATTTCAACGACTAAAAATAATAATTACTCCTAATATAACAATTATAAAATTAGGGACTGCATCTGCAGCCACTAATGCAATAATTATATAATAAGGGGTTGCAGTTGCAATCTTTAAGGATGCATTGCATCATTAGGGGTTTGTCCGTAGTCAGTAATTGCTAAAGTACGTTCATGTTGACAGGTGTTAAACTCAAAAGATGTTCTTACTTAAAAACTAGAAATGGAATATTACTTAGGTTATTTATGAGTAATTAATATTTTCCTGCTCTTTTATGTTGTGGTTTCTTTTTCTCCCCAAAGATCTGCTCCATTCAAGGAGTCTTGTGCATTGATATGCAATATTCAAAGACAATCAATGTTGCCTGATTGTCATTAGAAACTTCGTATGTCTTATATACCTGTCAGTTGAACTTTGCATGTGTGTTGTTTCCATGCGTATTGCCCGCTTTTGCTTTGTTATGAATTCCGCAAATGACTTTTATTTTTCTTAAAAAAAAACAAAAACATTCTAGTATCAACTTTTAGGTAAAATGAAGGTTTGAATGCTACTACTCCATCGCAACATGGCTTTTTGTTCAATTCTTTCACCCCACAAATACGAATCATCTCATTGCCTTGTTCTGATAGTAGATACGGCATTTTATACAGATATCCAGTTCTCATAATTGTTTGAAGATCAAACACCATCAGCAACGAAAAGAAGTACCATGGGCTGCATGGTGCCTCCATTTGCCCTATTTATTGACCATAAATTAACGGAAGTACGGTTATCAAATTTAACATCAAAGACAAAAGTAGTCTTTGTTAACCAAGCTTTTGTCCCTCATAACAAGTGACATGAGCCTGGTTCAAAACTAAATATAGCAAACATCAAAATTCCCACGCCAATTATACATGCAAAACACCAAAATAAACTCTGTAATTATAGGAACGAAGATTGTGAGATTGCAAAATTCATAAGACATACACGCCCAACCGGAAATGCGGTGAACTTCCGTAGTTTTTCTGATTTATTATTGAAGTTTCTTCTGCTGTTGCCATTCAGCACAGCAGAGCAAAAGAAGTCAACTTTTCAAGTGAGTTTAATTGACTTGATGCTCCGTGAGCATTATTATATAGACACCGATAGTTTTCCTTACCAGGAACTTAAATATTGTTCAACCCACTGGAATGATGGGGATTTTGGGACACAAAAATACTTGTAACAGCCGTGTTTAATGGTTTAGTCAATAATGAATCGTCTAATAAAACGTAAAACAAGTGTCTTCCGTTAACTTCCCTGTATTGAACATAGTGAACTTGTAGTTTGCTGAATTCAACCAGTCTGCGCATGCGTGATGAACAATCGAAATACGTATAATGAAAATCTTGTATTGTTGAAGAAATGCGGTTTATATAACAAATATTGACCAAATAGATTAAGGACTCTATATGTTTTGCCTTTAAAAGTTGTTTTATATGCCTTTTACAGAACTTTAGCATCCTTACCGTTGATAATTTATACTGGTATCGAGCCCCGGGTGGCAGAGTGGTCTAAGGCGTTGGCCTTTGCAGATCATCCACCGCTGTACGTGGTGTTTCGAGTCTGGAAAGAAGACCTCCAATGATAACAATAATGACAGCTCTTAAAGGGATAAATGAAGACTTCGCCAAATTAACTGACGCTCTAAAAAGAAAGGGAACAACAGGTTACATTTTAAGACCATTGGGAAACCAGCCGATAATCCCTTACGGAGAAATGGAGATTGGAAGGGAAACAGCAGTTATGAGAACTAGAACCAATATTAAAAAAAAAGGCGGGAGAACTATATTTATCGGACCTGCCGCTGGAAATACCCCTGCAGGCAATATTAGAAAGATTTGAAAAGAAACTCCAATTAAGAGTCACAAGCGTTAGAATGGACACATATCCCTATAGTCCAATAATAAACGGGATAAGGATTCTGGAAATCGAGAAAGCAGAACTGTAGAATATGAAGCCAGTCTTATTCATGCACGACTTTCCAGTAAAATCATGGTACAGGGGATGCATATACCATCGGAAATGCAAGATTTGCTGAAAGACAGGACACATGAAGAACAAATGCCCAACGACTTTATGGAAAGAAGAACAAACGTTTGTTACAGAAATGGTAATCTTCCCCATCCAAAATGAATAAAAGGAAGAACAATAGCAAACGAACCCAACAAAGGAAAAAGTACAACAACAACAACAACAAAAGCAAAGACAACAACAGACTCCTAAAGCTAAACGGAAGTCATTAGAACAAAATGAGAAACAACAACAACACCATTACAACAACAGCAACAAGAAAGTCAAGAAAAAGAAGAAGAACAACAACAAGTTAAACAAATTAAAGAAGGTCAAGAACTACAACAACAACAGCAGAGAGAGAAGAAAAGGGAGACGGAACCTGAAGACGAAAGAAAAACAAGACAAACTTAGGGAGAGATCAGAGAAAGAAGACAGTGGAGAGAAGAAAAAGAAAAGGAAAAAGGAAGAACAAGAGAAGCAGAGAAAAACTTACTTCCAACTAAATTACGACGAAGACCTAGAAGAGACACTCTACGACAGCCCAGAGATGGACACTATTTCTGAATTTGTAATAAAATGAAAACAAATACGGGAAAAAATTATACCGCAAATATACTGGCCGTGCTGTATAGCCTTTCATGTACTGAAAATGACGCTAATCCACAAGCTCAGAGTTCACCTTCCTAAGGTTTTGTTCAATTTTTAATTTTTATATTTTTATAATTTCACCCTTTGTTGACACCATACAGCCACTAATTTACTGAGGTGTCGTAAAACGCTACTGCATACATAAATATATGCAGACAGACATACAGAAGAGTTTTTTAAAAAATAAGAAATCTTTTCTTACAATTATAGTAATGTACGTTTTCAAGTTTGAAATGACATAATAACTGAGCGTTTTGATGACTAGAAACACGAAACTATTCGTGTTTCCTTTGTGGCAGAGCAATATTTTTAAAAACTTTATCATGTGCCTCACCCACGAATGCTCGAGTGGCAAACAGCTTTACCCTTTGGGCTTCTCGTTTAGGCCGGATGCTTGGGACATTTATCTGCATGGCTTCGCGGACACAATGTAGCACCATCGCATAAAAACTAGGCAACTGTGGTTCGAAGAGAAAACACCGTATCATCAAAAGTTTACCACATTGGCTAAGTATTCGTGTTCTATGAACACATTTCTAGTTTTACTGAAGTATTTTTCTTTTCTTTCTTTCTTTTTATAAAAGAATAAAATATCATTGTGTTTATCTGATAGCATTTATGTTTTGCATTTTGTTCAATTCCTCAGAGAATTAGTCCGCATAGTTATGCAATTTGGCGTCGATGCATCTTGTGCATTACATCACTAAAAGTGAGGATTTCACAAATGTGAGTAAAATAAAACCTGTTCTATTCAGGAAGGGTGAACCTTTTATAAATCTAAAAAGATTGTCTGGTTTCTAAACAAACTGCAAATTTTTAAAAGCAAACTGACACAGACAAGGAAAAAAATCTTTGATGTCAAATCTGAACAGAAACTTAAATCATAAAGTTGTATCAGATAAGTTGATACAAGCATAACTGTCATTCTTCAATGTTTGTCATTTCTGGGGATTCCAGGATCCAGATGCAGTCATAACATACTTTTAGAATTTATGAGTTATGTATTAAATGTACAATTTTCACCTTTAATTTGATCATGTACGGCTAAATAGATTCTTACCACTGAAGTTAAGTATATTGACAAATTTGTTTGAAATAAGAAATAGTGGCAGTTTGATATTAAAACCTTTGTATCACCTGTTGTATAATCAACAATGTGGCATAACACAAATTGGGTTTCTTTGTTAAAACGTATTTTGACTTAGAAGATGGTACTTTCCGCATTCAGTAGATGTTGACATGATTATTAATTTGGAAAAGTTTACAAAGGTCTGTAGTAAATAGGAAACCAAACTCAGTGACTTTCCTTGACTAAGCTAGTAAGCGCCATAGAAAACTATTTCAGCCTTAATTAGAGATAGGATTCAAAATAATCCGAATGATAGGGAACTGGCTTATCATGTGGCGTCACCTATCGGGAGATAACTGAACAATGAAGTCCTTTGAATTAAAATGTAGACACTTTGTCTACATTAATATTTTATAAAAGTATTGAGGTCAAGTCTGGATTTGAAAATTAGTTTGATGTATTTGTAGATGTGAAAGCACTAACAAAACTGTGGGTCACTGCCCACTTACTGCGGGTTGAGACCAGTACAGTTGGCAGTGCCCTTATTGAGAGAAACTTGAATGTACGTTTTTGATGTGGTGAGGAATAAATTTAATATGTTCACCAATTTGTATCAGTTCGTAAGAAGAATATGACATCTCAAAAATCACTAATTGGTAATTACTTGGGATATATCCGTATATTTTAATCAGATACAGTTTCTTCATTCCAGGAAAAAGTAATCTTAACAATGTTTCCATATGAAATCTGCATGGAAAAAGCAACTTCTTTCCTTGTGTATTTTCATTGACGGAACAGTTCTTTTTCCTATTATTCTTTTACCGTACATTAATCTGTGTTATTCTTTTGCTCAGTTAGCAAATCTGTACATATGCAATGTTTGTTCAAAATGTTTCCCAATGACCGTATTCTCCCTGTTTGAGATAAATAAATAATTTAATTGAATCAATGGACCTACCTAGAAAGGATAACGCACTTTGGTTAACATTTTAGGCTTTAGTGGCTTCGGTTAAATTTCGTTTTTAATTCAGATTCTTTTGCTTTCTTGACTGCCCTGTGACGGCACTTAGTGTGTGAATGCGTCGTGACGAAACTAGCAAATGCCCAAGTAACAGTTATTACTTCCGGTTCAGTACCAACCAATGTAGTCCCAGTCTATTTCTACATCACTTTTTCCTCTCATTTTGGTGTTAATACAAGAGTTAGATTTAGGCATTATTGGTGTTGATTTGAAGGTAATTGTTTATTATTTAGAGCATTATGGTGTGGTTCTCAGTGTGTATTTCTGCAACAGTGTACAGCGAGTATGAGTCATTGATGCTGATCCGGAAGTGAAATCTATGATCCATTGCACGTTGCTTTGTTTATATTCCAGCATGTCAAAGAAGTGACAAATAACCTATGACAAGAACTTCATCGTGAATTCATCTTTGATGGTATTTTAGGTTAACATATGATTTATTACGATATGGACACAGTGGAAAGTTCAGTACTGAGAAACAAACATAGATACTATATAGGAAAAATAAATGTGACCTTAATCCATATACATACGGTTTCCTGATTATCGGCCGCTTTATGGATATCGCTCACTAGGTGCATAACAGTAGTGTCCGCCATATCAATAGAGAAATAGATTGTAAACAAGCGAATCGGTGCGTGAAAATACCGATAAAAGATTTCACTGAATGCGTCAATTTTATAAGAGAACATTTAAATTCAAAATTTGTAGGAAATAAATTGACAAAACATGGACTTCAAAGTGAAGTGGCAAGAAAACAGTTTAAATTCTAATTGATGTTTCTGTTATTTAAAAAGAAATGAGTGGTTCTACGCAGGAAAACTGGTTGTCAGCAAACCCAGAGGGAATTTTAGATAAAGACACGCTGCTTGAAATTCAATGTCCAATGAAAACTAACTGGCCATACTAGATGCAATGTTGTCAAACAAGAAATTTTGATGTCCAAAAGCGTGACAATGACAGTCTGATTATTAAGAAGAAAGTGAATTGAGGGTGCAAATAAAGATGGCACTGTTTTACGCTGGTCTTAGGAAATGCAAACTTCTTATATAGCTTAGTGCATATGACCGCAAGTTTGTGAATGTGAAGTATAATTGTTATTATGTAAATGACCATGTTACAAAATTACGAGACCGCTCCAGTGGCCTAGTGGTTAGAGCGTCAGCCTCGGATACGGGAGGTCGCGGGTTCGAACCCTGACCGAGTCACACCAAAGACTTATAAAAATGGTACCAATAGCTGCCTCGCTTGGCGCTAAGCGTTAAGAGGTTAGTGTTAGGACTGGATAATGTGACATGATGCTACATGTGTGCGGCATGGTGCCCCAGTGCTAGACATCATTATAAACTGCCACACTGCAGACATCGTAGCGATGTGACTGAAAAATTGTTAAAGCTACGTTAAAAATCCAAACTGTTAAATCTACGTTAAAAATCCAAATCATACACACACACAATGTTTGTGCAGAGAAAAGTATGTCATGCATAGTTGATAAAATTGAAGAAGATCGCTTATTGTTCATTAAGACTTTCGAAACATGACTAAATTTATATAATTATTGTTTTATGTTCTAGTTTGATTTTCGGCTGGTTTTGATTTTTTAATCATTTCATGATGTTAATAAATTTGGCATTTATTTTAATTGCAGATGGAGGATGGAGAATTAGTCATTTTATGGGTCAATTCAAGTTTCACTTTTAGTCAAATTAATAATTAAAAAAAAAAAAACAGTTCCTTCAGGCCTAGAATATAGCATAGCTTTCTTTGTAGAAAGAAGGACTAGCAGACTGAAAAAATTACTAGTCCTGCTCACATTTTCACTAGTCCTTCCCACAAAACAATATTAGCTACATAACAACACTCCAGACGAAAGATAATTTAAAAATCCGCTTTTTTCAACTATGAAGTAATCACTTATCAGTCCACCAGATGCCTTTGAAACAAACATAATTTGCCCATGTGGAGATATTTCTACCATATATTTGGCACTATAGTGACATTTATAATCAAAGTAATTCTTACCTCTACTTTTAAGATTTGAGCTAAATTGGACTGCGAATAAATGTTTCTGCACACTGAATAATTTATATATAGTCCGGGGACGATTCTTTCTCTGGAAGAAATCACGAAGATTCACAAATTATTTCTCTTTGAAGACATTTTATCAGTGATTTCAACATATCTACTAAGACTGGAATTCGAGAATTTAAAAACGTAGATGCCCATATGGCGGCAATTACTTAAATTTAAATGATTCGAAACGAGCACAATTTTCATGTAATTGTTCGTGTATTTCTCGCATTGATTTCTTCCATAAATTGTTATGTGCGATCATTATTTGAAAATCCCTTGACGGAACATGAACTACCTCCACCTTTCATATATTTTCTATCTCTGTCGTTGTCTAAATTTTAAGATAAAACGAGCACAGATAAAATGTCAACAAAACGACTCCTATTATTTTGATCGCGGTACGTACGGTATCTATGTTCACTTCACTAGTGTTATAGCTGACACATCACGTGATTGGTTAATGGCTGCGCTCATGAAATTTGGATCAAAAACATATACAGAGGATCTCAAATGGGTTATGATTAAATATTGAATTTATGAAACGAATTGGATGATGTCCAACTTTTTCGAACCTTGGCAAACAAAAGCTGGACATTATTCAGTGAGTTTCATAAATTTAAAATTAACTGATTGCCCAACTGAGATTCTTTTTTCACATAGTTGTTATTTTAGTAGAAATTATTTAAAAAGAAAGAAGAACGAATAATTTCGTTCATTTCGACTGAAATGGTGCACCTTTCATTTGTTGTGCGTAATAGTTAGTCCCAAACGATGTTGAACAAGTATTAACTTTTAAAAGTAGAGGATACCTTTCTTTTACAAATTATAAAGCAAAGAACAAGTATCCTTCCGAATAAATAGAACATTTTAAACACACAAATTCATTTTTCAACACATGATGTCCGATGCGAGTGATATCAGGTTGATTAATACAGTACCGGTTAGAGTACAGTAGCCGATCCATATTTACCAAAAAGTGTCACTTAACATTACAGTGTTGTGATATTCCTGTGAAAGGATTATTACTGGATGCAGAAATTCTAATAAACGACAATTTTTTAAAATACATTTCATTAATATAAAATAAATACCAAAGTCATGGAAAGATGCAATCAAATAACATTTGGTAAAGAGGCAACACACTGCTAAACAAGAAGCGTGGATGCAATTATTAAATAAAAATATAAGTAGTGAAGAGTGTTCTAAGATTTATAGCTGGGCGAAACATTGAACTAAGGATGCCAAGCTGATTTATTTAAATTTTAAATTAATTCATTGAACAATTGTCACTAATAACCTCTTGAAAATAATTAACAGATAAGATGACGATATATGCACTTGGTGTAAGTGTGTGTGTGTGTGTGTGTGTGTGTGTGTGTGATTTGGATTTTTAACGTAGCTAGAACAATTTTTCAGTCATATCGCTATTA
>JAECUM010029067.1:0-33002 GCA_016617855.1 Megalonaias nervosa | reverse complement strand
TTTTACGACGTAAAAAAATAAATACGTGGGCAGAAACAGTTAAAGATACCGGAGCGTCTATCAGCGACGTTGCTGAGCTGGGAAAGAAATTAAAATTCCCAATAACAGTGAACACGTTAACCGGAGAGATTTTGTTTAAATCGAAATATGAATCAAGAGGAGCTTCGATAGATATTATTGATCATAACGCACATGCATGGACTGAGGCAGGAACAATATTTCCCCGAGACAGAACGGTTAAATTTTATAATGGTCATATATTTGATTTTATCAAAAATATCAGTAAAAGTGACCCTGTATCTGTTTGGCTGTTTCAAAGTTCAGAATGTGATTATAATGATCACTTTGTACGGTCTAATGGTGATATTTTTCGTACAGAATCTCTCCACGAAGAAATGAAAAATCTTGCATTAAAATATACCCCTGATGATATTAAGGTTGGACAATTACTGAATAATAGTTTTACCGTTCCATCAGTTGTTGCTCACGCTGCTCAGGAGAAAAATTCATGGAAACCGACACGATTGGAATTTCTTGAAGATGTCCAACACAGTTGTGTGGAATACGGACACGGTGGATTATGGAATACTAAATACGATTATAGAGACGTTATCTCAGTTGATAAGGTAGCATGTTATCCTGGAAGTTTTCTTGGATACGGAGAGTGTTCTGAATACTTTAAGAGATTTGGACATCCATCACACGAGATAACCAGAGTTGCGATAAACGGACCCTTACCAGATTTTGACTTAACCGGATTCGCCTGTATAGAGTCGTTCAAGTTTTACGGGGATCTCCATCCGATTGTTTATGCGTGGTTTGGAAGACATTTTTCAGAAAAATGTTGGGCTCCAATAGTACTATTACAGTACATGCTTGATGCTGGAATTTTAATATCGTTAAAAGTGAGTGAAGCAATTATATCATACCGCGTGCAGAAACAAGTTTGGTTGCCAGAACCGGATATATTTAATATCAATGATGCTAGGAGAAAATTTCCTAATCTTAACGAAGATGATATTGTTAAAATTATTAATAATATAAGTAAATGCAGGAAAAAACACGATGAGAAACTTGCAAAAGATCTCGGCAGAAAAATAATCAGTAAATTTATCCAAGGAGGATCATATGATCATAAACGACATTGTACAAGATTAATTATGGACAGTGCTGAACTCGATTTTATAATTGCTGATACAACGGAGAAAAACACATTTATAAGTTGAAGTAACGCTTATTTATCAGACGGAACTAAATTAGATACAATTGTGAGCTATACTGATGGCGAGTCAACGCAGTTTACTCATTTAAGATCTTCGATGCTCGCGTACGTTTCGATACATCTATTATCAATGATAAACAGATTTCCTCTGATTGCAGTCAGAGTCGCGATAGATTCATTTTATATAAATAAAAAATATGCGGATTTGTTAAAACAATTGTATATTAACAATCATGCATCATGGGGTGAATGGAGAATAAAACATGAAGATATACTTAGTTATTCTGAATCTGCCGACGTTGAAATTAAAGAAATATATTACAAGAATAAACAAATATCATAATTGTCATCTGCACCATTTGTATATGATCCTGTGGCTAGACATAAAACCGTTTATCTTAATCGGTGTGGTGGTTCAGGTAAAACAACACGCGCGATTGAATTATTTAATAATTGCTCAGATATGATTGTTTTGACACCGACACATAAACTCGCCAGAGAAATAAAAGAACGAGGAATCAAATCTCAAACTTATCATAGTTTCTTCAGATGGTGCGGAGACACATGGATTCCATCGCGGATGGGTGAGAAATACATTCCTAAAATTATTATATGAGACGAGATTTGCACGGTGTCGCTGGAGGTATTAAAAATATTTCTTGATTGGCTGTTATTGAAGAATACTGCTGTGATAATGTGTGGCGATCATGGTCAACCGCCACCTTTTATTGGATCGTCTCCACATGAGTGGCTAAAAACATTTGTAGATTATTACGAAGAAATAACTGATGACCATAGAGCTATTGATAAATCACTGAAAGAATTTAAAAAGTTAATAAGACTACAGTCAGATAAAATACAGTGTGAGATAATGCGTAAAGTAATTTCCGAAACTCCTATGAATGATTTTTGGAATTTATGGAGACTTGCTGATTTGATATTTGCAAGTAGAAAAATAGCTCGCGATACACTTCAACAACAATTATTTACGTTACATAAAGAAAAAATTTCAAATCTACCTGTACTATTATGTTATCGCCCAGCAGATACTCGACGACAGAATGTTGATGTTGAGATTCCTGGTGATGGAATACAAAATCTTGTGCGAAATGATATTGTTTTAGTTGTTGTTGATGTTGTTGAGAGCGCGCTCAGTATGGATAAATCGCCGTGGACGTTAGGATACGCTATAACGATTCACTCATCACAGGGATTAACTATTACTGATACAAATATTTGGATTGTCGATGATCGTATTGAGTGGTCAAATTTAGTTTATCTCGCAGTGTCTCGAGTCAGAAGAATATCTCAACTACACAGGGTTATCATGGATTGCGTAATAACCGAAGAAATCACTAACAACTTTGTCGTCATCAAGAAAAAATTAGCGAGCTATAAGCAATGTGACAAAAAAAAAAATAATCGCGACTTTGATATGGATGCTGAATTTATTATAACACTAAAACAACGACAGAATAATCATTGTGCAAGTTGTAACGCAGTAATGTTGTGGCAGTATTCGAATAATAATCCAAGACAATTTACCGTTGATAGAATTAATAGTAGTCTTGGTCACACACGCGAAAATGTGATGCTGACCTGTCTTGAATGTAATCGACGTAGAGGTGCAAGTTTACAAAAGTGAAGGTGGTGGTAATTGTGTGTCTTTAGGAATTATTTGTAATTGTTCGCGTACAAATCCACGTTGAGGAGCAGTTGAATCTAATCTGTAGATTGCAGGTCTACCTGTGGACCTTACCACGCTGGAAATTTTATGTGTGGTCACACTCCAGATAGGATCAGTTGCTCTTTTTTTTACCCTTTCAAGTTCACCAGGTTCATATAAATATCTTACGGTCACATTACCTAGTACTGGTTGAGAGGAAGATTCACGTCGGCATATTGGTATATATTTCTTTGTGATCGCATTAGAAGGTTTCATAGACGTTGCACGAGTAATTTCATTATTTAACGCAGCTATCATACTTGGTAACCTTGCAACCCATTCACGAGATCTCTCCATGGACTTAAAGTCAGTGGATATTTCCTTTGTATATTGATATCCAAATAACCGCTCAGCAAGTGTTCGATTAAATCGTTCAACGATTGCCTGATCACGATGAATTTCAGTGTGTCCTCGTCTGATTTTAACGTTATGTTTTTTAATCAACGATGATACTGCACCAAGAAATTCTTTGCCAGGATCAACCTGTAGCAACTGTGGCCATCGTAGACCACCTTGTGGTCCGGACCCTCGTTGATAAATTCGTTCAAACGCAGATGCAACTTCAGTTGCTGTCTTTGTTGACAGTGGCTCTGCTTCTTTATATCTACTTGCAACGTCAACGACAGTTAACGCGTATTTGTATGTGCGTGATTGACGTCTACCAATTTTAATGGTATCATGTGGTAAAAAAAAAAAAAAAAAATATCTGCTTGATGAACCTCATTGGGAGTACTGACATCAAAATGTGCATACTGAATTTTTTTAGGTGGTGGTAGATAAATTTGCCATATTGCTCGTCGTGCTAACCACGCTGCAGCAACAGCACGTGAGACTTTTGCTACTTCAGCAAGTTTACTAATTGCTGCTTTGCCTCTCCAATATCCACTTGGGCTATAATAAGCATATTCCATTATAATAGTTATCTATGATTAATTACCAGCTCCTAGCACTAGTTTACCTTTCATAGCAGATTTTACTAGGAAGCTAACAAGTTTTTCTTTGAGAGATTTTTTTTTTATGGAATTTAATGCGTGAATCAGCTTTACATCTGCAATATGTCGTTGTTGCAAATTTGGAGTTTTATACGCGACATCATGAACGTGACACGCTTGATCAATCTCGTTTATTGGGTACTCTCCAGGTCTTGGTTGATCTCGTTCGTCAAGTCGAATATCAAGTCGGGTTCTTGGACCACAATAATTATATCCAGGCAAATGTTTTTCACCAGGATACTTTACCCATGGAGCTCCTGGTAATTTACCTAACGAAGCAGCAATATCTCCACCTGTCTTTGTCGATGAAATAAATTTGTATTTTTTTTGTACCACATTTCACACACTTGCCTGTAAGTGCGTGCCTGTTATTTTTTGTTATTATTGTTGTTAATCCACTGGTATGGGTGGGTGCTCTACATCGAACACAATATAAATCCATATTATTTATTATATGGATATAATTGACTTCTCAGCGACACGAAAACAAGAGCCAGTCAAACATCATCCAGCGCTACCAAATTCCATCAGAGCAATTATACTTGGCCCATCTGGGTCTGGCAAAACGCAATTATTACTTAATCTGATAATGCGATGGCTCAAGTGGGATAAATTATATTTATTAGCACCATCTGTAGATGATCAACGATGTTACGAAGTACTTAAAGATTTTAATGAAAATGCAAAGTCGCTGACGTGTCCTGATAAAGATAATGATGTTATTGATTTTATTACCGATATCGATGAAGCTCTATCCATAGATGATCTTGATAGATGTATCAATAATCTTGTAGTATACGATGATGTAATGCTGGACAAACAATCAAATCCAGCTCGGATATTTTCGCGAGGCCGTCACAAAAATACACACGTGATTTATTTAACTCAGAAATACACACAAATTCCAAAAGTGATCAGAGATAATTGCAATATCTTAATTGTGTTTAATGGAGTAGATAATTATACTTTACAAAATATTTATTATACTTGGTGTTCAGGGGACATGGACATGATTAAGTTTAAAAACTTCTTTTCAAAAGCACAAGCTGTTCCGTTCGGATTTATAACGATAAATTTACATGACCCAAGATCTAAGTATCGTATAGGTCTGGATAAAATCTTTGGTTAATTATAGCAGCAGGGAGGGTGAACGACCAGCGTTGAGTGACCAACACGTAAACGAAACACACCATAAAATAAAAACGCCCGTCAGTGATGATGTAACAAAATAAGCTAACCCAATTAGAGAAATCTCATGGCCTGACAGAGGTTTTGGTTTAACGTTATTTGACCTTGATATTTCATTTTCGTAGGAAGTTTTATTTTTCATAAATAAGGTCTCCAGCAAAATGGTCTGTTCACCCTCCCTGCTGCTGTACTCATCCCGAACCTACCTCCCTGAAATCAGCTTTTGGCTTTCGTACCGCAATATATATATATAAGTATATATATATATATATATATATATATATATGTATATATATATATATATATATATATATATATATATATATATATATATATATATATATATATATATATATATATATATTATACATACCACGTTGATTATCGTGAGAATTTTTCATATATGGAACATACACTGGTTGCAGAATGTCCTATTTTTTCAACCGCACCATGACTATATTTTATTCGTGATCGAATGACGAACAATGCATACATTTTGACTTCTAGCTAGCTGTTTCTCCAACTCAGTGTCTTATCTACTCTTCAAATCACATAGCTGTTA
Organism: Megalonaias nervosa; assembly: GCA_016617855.1. Classification (NCBI taxonomy): domain Eukaryota; kingdom Metazoa; phylum Mollusca; class Bivalvia; order Unionida; family Unionidae; genus Megalonaias; species Megalonaias nervosa. Next base: position 27,312 of record JAECUM010029067.1, on the reverse strand, counting down.
ATATTAACTTACATTGTCGCATTTTATATGGCGCCCGCTTATTGGTCATCAGAAGGGTATACTTATCTGATGGTCTATTAGTAGTCACTGTCAAATATTGGCGGCCTTCACTTTGTTTTGTTTTTTGTTGTTTTTTTTTTTGTTGTTTTTTAGATTTATCTCCTCGCGAATAGTATCTTATGAACTGGACTGGTACATTTTACTGTACCTAAACACCTTTAAGCTTTTGAAACAAGTAAGAGTTGCTGGTCTTTGTCGCTGATCAGTGACCCTGCTGAATAAGCCTTGTAGGCTGTAGTTGTAGCCTAGATCTTAACGCACTGTGAGGGTTGGAGAGCATGTTTTCAATCAACATCAAAATCAGACTAAATGAACGTCCTGTGACATTTTTAAGGTGGATGAGTTTCTTTCCATTATATGCTCTGCAATCTTCAGAGCGATTAAACCCACAAATAATACATTAAAATTGTTCATCGTTCCCAAATGAATTGCGAATAGTATTTGTTGTCCCCGAGGGCTTTAGACGTTTGGCAGAATGCTTCCTCTTCGAGATGGTCTCGAAAGAAATATAAATAATTCATAAAATAAACCCGACAATTATATAATTGACCATATCTAGTTTCTTATATATTATTTAAAGATTACTCGGTTTTATCTCTTTATGTAAATGGTTTCTCCGTATTCGCTCATGTTAATGTTTAAGGTACGATCTTGTACTGTCAGATCTTACTCATTGTCTTTTGGAACATCAGGGTTAATGGTGTTTGACGAGACCATTAGATTAATGCCCATCACACACTGATCTGCCGACGTATTATGCGCATTTTAGTGACTGGCTTGGTTTGGGTTTAATTTTCTTTACGTCACATGGGATTTGTTTTAATCTCAAAATGTCAAAGATCAGAATATATACTGTTATACTTTTCAGATGAAATAAAAAGTTACAAAGCTTACAAGACAAAAAAGACTTAAAACCTTAAATTAGTCAATTTCTCACCTTACTAAATACTGATCTTTCTTCAATTAGTATAAATCTGAGGAAAATAAATTGTATGTATAAAAGCACGTACATAAGTCAATGTCACGAACCCTGCCGACACACACCCTTGCCACCTCCACCCTCTTGATATTGATAAAAACAAAGTATTTTAAAAATTATGATCATTGACATATCACATTTCTTAGGATATTTCAAGCCATGCCAAGATGTTCGTATCTAACACGTATGGTTCCGTCTGAGTATTGTTTTACTCGTGTCACACGTACACTTGGAAGGGGAGAAAGTGAATAATATATGCAATGTCTTGTTGATATAACACCATATGTTCTAGACGCTACTAACGAGATTTGTTTTGAGCTCATGTTTAAAAATACGGAATTTATTGTGTCAGGGAAATAAAACACAAATTCTACGTTATTTTAACATGTTAATTTCCCTTGCCATTGATAATAATAATAATAATAATAATAATAATAATAATAATAATAATAATAATAAACACCTATTAAATCCTTTTACTTGGTTGAAACGTTGTCAAGATTTGGAATTCCCTTTATGTCCTTTGGGTTATAAATTTTGCTATTGTTTCTGTCCAATGATTTTTACCAAGCAAGTCGTGAGAAAATTCTAATATTCACTTTCATGTTTCATTCCTTTACTGCGAATGTGACCAGCGAGCCTTCCGGCAAGTAGTTTCCCCAAACAACCATCTATGAAATAAATTTTCTGCACGCGTTTGAGGTATTCAATGGTCCCTTAATGCTATCTTATTCTATGACATTCCATTGCACTCCTTCTTTCCAACGAGAGTTGATTGTGTCTTGTCATGCAACAAGAAGGCGATGGCAGGACTTATTTATGGAAATGGGCGAACATAAAACATCTATTTATACATGAATGGAACATAGGACGAAGACGAAAACCGTAAAATATAGTGATCATGTTTTGATAATGAGTAATGTATTTCGCAAGAAAATGTTGAGCTTGAATAATGCCGCAGAGACTGCTAAAAAAAAAAAAAAAAAAAAACATTCAAAGAAAAATTATGGAAGAGAAAATATATGCCTGGTCAGGAGCTATCCTTTCTTAACTCTTGATTGAGGTTTGCCACCAAATCTATATGAGTGAATACTCCTGGCTCATAACCGTTGCATTTTCAACTAGCTTTTTGACAGGCAAGTCTCTTAGACCCAAGAAAACATTAAATTTCGGTGATATTTTGTTGCAATATGATACCACGGGAAGTGACAAAGTCACAGGGGATGATTTGCATGGTATAACCTTCACTTGAAACTGATACGTCCCTGATTTTATACAATTTTGCAACCGTCTTTGGTACCCATGCCGATTCTCCCATGACTTATTTTGACAATAATGGTTCGTGTTAATTTTATGGATTCCTTATTCTCCAATCACGCTGGTTGTGCGTTGTTATAGAGCACCAAGCGGAGGCTAAGCTTATATGTGGAAACTTACCAAGGAATTTAGCCACGTATTTTAATACTGGAGTGCAGCTTGGGATGGACATGTCAGAATCATACATATGGTCATAAGTACTTAATATTAGTATTTGCATAAATCGCCATATAATATTTTAATATAAAGATAATAGAAATTATTGTTTCATATATAAAATGCGAAACGGGACGAGCAAGGATTTACACATGTACATGAAATAACTATGCAAAAAGCCATCCTAAACCGAAAAAACAGTTTCTAGGTTAGAATGGTGAACAAAAATTAATGTTGCGTTATTTTCTGCTATTGTCCAAACTAGTCAGCGATCCAAAACTACATAATTCCTTACTGCTCCCACAAAGCAAAATCATATATGAGTAAATTGCATGTATGTGCTGTTCTATATAGTACTACTGTAAATACCTTCCGTCACAATTAAACCTTGAGGCCTCACACAAAACATATATCCAGAGATTCCAAATAAGCATAAAATATACATGTGGTTGTAAATGTTTTAAATGCAAATAAAACAAATGCAGTCAAAATATATGTTAACACAGAGATACGATAGATATGTCGTTTTAAATGACCGATCATGAAAACTGTACGACCTCCTTATTTGCAAGGTCCAAACAACACCTAAGCTTGTCATGTATTCTTGCGCCAAGGAAATCCGTTTTCACTAAATTCGTAATCATCTTTTCAATAATATTTATGGAAATATATAATCAGATTGCATCCGAAGTTTGCACAAAAATTATCGATTTTAATCACTTCTTAAATTGTACTATTTTGTTGGCATCCGTGTTTTGTATTCAACCCAGAAATAACATCCGAATAGGTGAGTGAGAGCTTGAGGGTTGGGTGGCGGGACGGTTTAAACTCGTGTAGATCATTGCTATTCATCCCCTCTCCAGTTTCAATTCTTATATTGTATTCGACGTTCCTACCCATTAAATGCGAGGGATCCCAAACAGTCGGTCGCTATAAAAGAGCAGACAGCACAAATAAGTTAGCCACAGACTGTGATTGGTTGATTAAATGGAAATATGTTATCTCACCAGTTACAAAATGGTTTAGAAAAACAAATTATCTATTGGTCAGTCTCGAGGCTTAATGAAATGCCTGCTTTGATACATACATTTCCTTTCCTAATTAACCTTCCTCTACAGCAAAATCAAAGTGACAGTTGGTCATATAAAAGGTATAAAGCTATTCATGTCAATCACCAAAGCCTAACAGCCAATCAAATAATTAAAAAGAAGCATCTTTCCTCAATAACAGCTACATTCATACTGCAGAAAAGGGCATTCCGCTCCTTGTATAGTTGGGTCTCGGCCCATAACTTTCTGTGGCCACCAAAGAAGTTGGAGGACCTAGAAATTACATTTTCTTGCTCGTGCGCAGTTTCCTTGTTTGATTCTTCCTTCACTTCCCCTTTCGTTCGTGCCTTTATATCTTCTTTCCTTCATAAATTAACTTTTTATTAAAACTAAACCACCAGAAGACAAATGAATGTTATCATCTGAGAAACCTATCATCTATTGTTTTATCATTAATCGCATTTGTTATTTATTTATTTTGCAGCGGAATCTGTGCTTGTAATAATGTCTACGAATCACTTTTATTAAACTGAAAACCACGAACAACCGTCATATAAATGTTTCAAGTACTATTTACTATCTCAGTTCCAGATATAGTTTTTACGTAATATCACCGATATGATTGTTTTTATTTCAGATTGTTTTTATATTTAAAACTGATATTTTGAAACCAACCAGTAGACGAAGAAATAGTTGAAAACAACTTCATACATTACTGAAATTGTCAATCGAAGCAATCCATTGTAAAAAGGTATCTATCTGAGTAATACTAAAATTAATTAAGTCCAGTGAACGCTTGTGTCAAAAATACTTTAAAGATGAATTTTGTTGCTTGCAGAGCAAAGTACATATATATTTCAGAATCAAACTATTTCATTAATTTACATTTGTTCACATTACCTTGATCCGTATTTATGTACGTGTTCATGTCTTTATGTCCATTTTCATGTCTGAATCCCGTACGATTGTTTGTACATCTGTCTTGTCATACCGACCACATAGTTTTGTTGATATTTATGCTCTCGGTCACAAATACTTTGAAAATTTTAGTTAAAGTAAAAAGTCTTTTTTCCTTTTTCCTCCCATCCCTCGTAATGTTTAAGTCTTGTTTCCCCTGAAAGCCAAAACATCGTATTTTGTTTTTTTCTTTTTCAGTTCCAGTAGTAGCGATAGTTGTTGGAGGCCTGTTCGGAGTGATAGCGGTTGTTACCATAGTTTTCATATTATGGAGACTTTGTACACGGCATCGGAAACAATCATCCAGCTACGAAAAAATAGTCGGCGACCACAAACTCCATTCCAAGATAGAATCTATAGCCTTGTTTGAGACTTACAATAGGTAAGATTTCTAACAAATATTTATTTATTATCTCATTATCTAAGGGTGAGGCTTCTGTGCTGTTTAAACAATCCAACGCAATCGCTTTGTATTTTAAGTCTTTTGCCCGGAGCCAAGACCGTACATATATAGATTCTTTCTCTTTATTCGTCATGGTTTGCAAGCATGAAAATTACGGTTCATAAAGATAGACATCTTTATTGATAATGATGTGTGGAGCTATCATAGATCAATCTCTACAGAATAAATTAATTACGCATTTCACTTGTGTCGCGATAGTGCATGTGACTAGGGTTTAATTAAGAGAATTATTGCTCTCAGCAGATGTGGATAATCCCGAAATGTTCACTTCACTTTGTTTACTATAGGCTGCAGAATTCTTAGTTCATGTCGGGTTAGTTTCTTTCGACATCTGTAGCGTTGATTAAAAGCATGAACCTGTTGCCGCATTATTTACATGGACTCGTACTACCTTAGATTTCGGTCTTTTTTATATAGTCCCGATATAATATTGAGAAAAAGTGAGATGCATGTCTTTAAGAGATATCCTCTTTGAATGAACAATCTTAAACAGATAGTGTCATAATTATCCCCACGCTTTAGAGGTGGATATTGCCATATCATCCGTCTGTCCATCCGTCTGTCAGTTATCACATTTCCTAAACTGCTTGGCGGAATTCACGAAAATGAGTAGTTATTGGGGTTACGATTTGCGACAGGGGTGTCTTCTTTGACTTCTGCCTATGGTCTCCCTGGGTGTGAGTCAAATATCTTATGTACGAAATTTCATTTAGAATGTCATTTAAAAATATTGTCTGACCAAAATGTAGGTATACAGTGAAGCAGTCACGGAAGAAGGTGTCTCATAGAAGTGATGGATAACCCGTTGGTCACTGTATGGGACTTGGATGGGTGTGTGCAGGAAAATGCTTACGTATTTGCGATTGGGAACCATTGTAATTATTCTAGTTAAAAGTTATTTGTTAGTAAGCCATAGCGACCAATAGTTAGTAGTTTTCAAAGACCATTAATGAATGCACAATGCTTGATATCGAGGGCGATATAATATCGTCTTCTCGATAGAATATGCATGACGTTAATGAGTCCTGGCACATGTTTATTTGTATTGTCTTTTAAAATGCCATTTGCCTATTATGTCATATTGCTTTTTCTTGCAGTCGATGGAAATAACTGTATTATGTTTTTAGTTTTTGCATCGACGGATGTTTTGTAAGTATTTATGGATTTAAATAAAGATATTTGTTCTCGGTGGAAGAATCGCGGAGATAGGTATTGCTATCTGAGCTCTGGGGATTGTATATATATTTACATGTGACCGTAAAGTCTGCTTGTCGTTACGGTCATCAAGATTTACATATGACTTGAGATGGCGTGTCCCTTTTCATGGGTTCTTAGGCGTATTATAACAACTAGCGGGTCTTCTACTTTCAATATTTGTCCAACATATATTTTGTTATTTACTCTATGCTCTGATCTATTATTATTTCATTTTAGTTGATTTCTCTATTTCATTGAAAATTTAATGTATTTACCCTTTCTATTTCCTTATGCTGAATCTTTCACTGCTAATTTCCAGACAAAAGAGTTCCGCAACAAACGCAGGTCGTGAATTTACCCAGATTTTTTTTTATTTACGAGAACGGTGACTTTCTGCAGTAGAAAGAGATCCATTCAACATTTGCATTGCAACTGAGAAGTTACGAAAGTTTTATGTCACGAATAAGTTGAATATACAAATCTGAAGAAAAAAAATACTTTTATAAAAAAAAAATGCTACTGGACCCATCGCATATGCTTGATTAATGTATATATTTGGATATTTATGCAGTCCTGATCAAATTATAAAAGTTAATACTTTTCTAAATGCTTTCACACTAGTTTACCATGTCTTTGACTTGTTATTTGTTTTATACATTGTCATGTACATATATTCCAAAAAAGATCTTAGATAATAATATTACACAATTTAGATAAACTGTCTTGAAAGCAAGTATCGTTTATAGATGAGGTTAACTTGATAACAAACAGCATAACCTCATTCCATCACTCCTCATAATTTCGGCCACAAAGGTTGATCACCCTTCCCCATCCCACCCCACCATCCGCCCATCCCACTCCACCATCCCTCATTACCCAAACTTTTTCTTTCGCAATGGGCTGTTTTAACTGCGTCACACCATTTGTTAACAATATCCAACTACCAGTTATCAAGTTTAACTGCCTCAGCATCACGCCATTTATAAACAATATTCAACTATCAGTTATCAAGTTTGACTACCATAGTATGCTTAAACGTGGCAGTAAATACAAACAATAAAATGCCTTGTCTCAAAAATTACCACTGATACCTCTGTTATAGATAGCACTTGTTTTGTTATTGTTGTGAGTTTAACGCTGTTTCTCAGCACATGATAGGCTATACATGGCGATAAGTACAACTGGTGGAGGAAAAACCCGGGAAAAGACCGGGTGAACGCGATAATCGTATAGCCTACAATGCGAAAATGTCTAACTAGGTTGTACATAACATCTCCATTTTGGTTTCATCATGACTTCTGAATCTTTAGCTAAATTGTGTTTTCTGTATGAAATCAGACGACATTATCGTCACGAAATTGCATGTTCATTTGCATGTAATCAGTACCTTGCCTTTTATTGCTACTGTCCTAACAAATTTCTTATGCGCACATTGAACAGTTAATTGGATTAGAAAATTTCCCTTGATAATACATAGCCCATTGTTACCTTCAAGTAGATTTAACAGATTATCGCCATGAACAAATCAAATTAGGAATATTGGCTTAAAATGCAAACTAGCGTGCGTCAAATGAATTTAGAAATAAAGTGGTAGTTTGGAAGTTAGCTAATAAATAATGACACCAAAGAGTGCTCTCTTTATTTTATTTTGTTTTTCATCAACAAAAAGTTCCGATAGTATCAATTATTTGACATTTCTCTTCTAAACTTAATATCGACTTTTGAATGTGTTCTTTCGAGACAATTTAATGGGCATATTTATATTTTCATTTGTTCGATTTGCCATTAGCATTTACAGATACCCGAGCTTTAAGTGAGAATGACGAATGCAACAAAATGGTCTGTGATTGAAGGATTTTCAATTATATGCTGTTATTTCAAATTATAGCACAAGTTTACTTCAAGTCATACAAACAGAAAAGCTACTGTTGCACTTAATTCTTGTAACGGGGGTTTTAAAACAATAAAGCCCCTTTAATTGATTTGGCGATCGATAACTAGGGAATGACCTCCCATGGTGTTATTGCCCAGTGTGGACGGATAGATGGAACGTTAACAGATAACTGAGCAAGGCTATTGAAAGAAATAAACAACGACGAGCCCCTTTTACCAATAAATAAAAATAAATTTAATTAATTAATACATAAACAAAATTTCACTTTTCAGTCCAACAGATTTACATTGATGGAATTTAGTCGCAGTGTTCAATTTACATCATGTTACGAGTTGTGAATTAGAGAGTACAATTTCCACGCTTGACAGCATCACCTGGCGTCTGTCTCCTCTTGTCTTGTTTTTCCACGTCTAATGTGTACGCTTTGGTCCCCTTTCTGACCCTGATTACTCCGACCTCTCTTTGATGCGGACTTCCCCCTCTGACTGACCCATCGGGTTTTCCTTTTCTCTCGGGAGGATATAAAACTGTTCCCTTAATGCTGTTTCTTTCCACACAAACCGTGCGTCCTAGCACTATAGCCTGTCCTTCCGTTTTCATGACAGCTATCTGGCCCCTATTCGTTAACGAGGGAAACACAATTCTATTGTTCCCACGGAGTCAATCTGACTTCTCCCAAGCAAGATTCTTGACTATAGAAATTTGTCTAAAGTTGCTCCTATAAATTCTCAGTCTCCCAAAGTGTACGCCTTAAGGTTTCCTGACCAATCGGAAACACCTGTTCCTAAACCTTCCCCCAAAATAATCATGTCTTTCATCATATTTTAACAGCCTAAAATATGCTGCAATTAGCTTTCCTTTGAAGATCAGTTATTTGACATAATGTCTCCTCCAACCGATACGGTCGGTAATTCTATGTACTCTCTGTCACTATACCGTTACGATGACTCGGTCAAATCCACTGAAGCTTAAACGTAGACCCTTTTTGTTTCAGAGATGAAATAAGAGAAATATCAGTGAACTTTCTCAAGACCTTTCCGGCTTGACTATGATAACTTCAATGCACAATTTATTCAACATCAAGTTTCAATAAGTCTTCAAAATTCGCCACATTACACTTCTCTATCCGATATAAGTGCCAGAATTTTAAGAGTTCGGTTATGAATCATTGAAAGAAGAAATAAAACTGTTAAATGAATACATTTTAAATCAGAATGTGTTTTCTTTGGTTTAATTTTTTATATTGTCTATTCTTTTTTATTCGTATGTATGAAACTTCTAGGAGGCGCGGTGGCTCATTGTTTAGTGTGCTTGACTCGTGACCGAAAGGGTGCGGGTTCGAAACATACCATCGAATTAACCTGCATTGACTACCATGGCATGTCCTTGGGCAAGGCCTTACTCCAGTTGCCTTCTTACTAAGTAACCTATTTGTGTTGCTGTGCCGTAAAACACCAGAATCAGCAACAACATGAAATGTCCCATTGTCGTTATTGCTTTCATGCTTGGTCCGCTGTTTGCAATAAATGGTTTCCATACCGTTGCCTGCTCTGAACGCTTTGCTACTGAATCGATATTTTTTTAATCAGTTATCACGAAATCACTATATCATCTGGCTGTTATCGCCTTCATCAGCAAAACGTGAGTTTCGCTTATCTGCCGCCTGCCTGTTTATCAACAGTTATAATCTTTATGGTAACAGATATAGGTTTTTTTATTGTAATGTGAATCGATAACCCTTACAATCAAGAGTCGTATGGTAACAGATACTGGGGGTTTTTTTATTGTAAAGTGAATCGATAACCCTTACAATCAAGAGTCGTATGGTAACAGATATGGGTTTTTTATTGTAAAGTGAATCGATAACCCTTGCAATCAGAGTCGTATGGTATCAGATATGGGGGGGGGGTTATTGCAAAGTGAATTGATAACCCTTACAATCAAGAGTCGTATGGTAACAGATATGGGTTCTTTTAGTGTAAAGTGAATCGATAACCCTTAAGAGTCGTATGGTAACAGGTATGGGGGTTTTTTTTATTGTAAAGTGAATCGATAACCCTTACAATCAAGAGTCGTATGGTAACAGTGGCTTGATGTCTGAATATTGGAATTAATTCATGGAAATGTTTGCAGCACATTATGGTATGATAACCCATGGATTACAACTTTGCAAGTCCATATAATGAGCTACGATAACCGCTCACCTTCAAGTTCTTATTTAGCTTCGATTGCATATTTGAGAAGGACTTGAGCTCAGTGCATAGTTTGCGAATGTTTACGAAAAGTTGCTATAAGCTGCATCTTTTGCATTATTTTTAGAATCATTTTATCTGAAGTCTAATTTTAAAAATACTAATTGTGATATACCATAGTATAACGGTGAATGTGAGAAAAGAGAAACACTTTCCGACTAAATTAAATATCCACAGAACAGTCAGGTCTTTTCAAAATCTTAAGGAATTGGGGTATATTAGATCGGAATTTAATTGGTCTGCAGGAAACTGTAGATGCAAGGAATACTTATAAAGTTATTGGGCTGTACAACAAAGTTCCATCTTAGTAAACAATACGTTAGTGCATCCTTGGAAAGTAATCCCCATGCACCTCTAGGTCCTTTCTCAGTCTGATTCTCCAATTATTAAAAAGGTCAATTTGTATTTACACTTTGGCATGTTGTTCAAGTACTAGAAAACCGCACTTCAAACCGCATGGCGGCTGTCAATCGTCTGCCCCTCAGTAAATATTTGATAATAACGGGGTTCACCCCAAAATCACCTGAAGCTAAAAACAAGGCTGTACGGAGAATCTGAGAAAAGTTTGCATGTTGTGGTCTGCACAAACACGACAACTCCTTATTAAAATATAAAATTTAAACTCTGTAATATTTTTGGAAAATGAATTTCATTGTAGGTTTCCGTGCCATTTGTATATACATATCCGTACAGAATATATAACTAGTTGATTTATATCAACACCCTAGTACGTTTAAATGAATAGATTTTTTTAAAATTTGCATAAATAGAAATTCCCCAAAATAGCTGGTATTTTGTATCTGCAACGCATTCCTAGCAATAAATAACATTGCATTTCAACAGACATAATCTTTCTTTATTTTGTGAATATCAGTGTTCTTCCTTACTCCATCCCGTTTGTAAATGAGTCACTATCGTATGAAAACGCGGGCTGCAAAATTAAAATATATCGTGAATATTAAACAACTGTAAGAAAATTTTTGTTAATATTCCATATATGATCATATTTTTCAAGTTGTACCACCATCACTGAATTTGTAATTGATTTGTATGTGTGTGTGAATATATATATATATATATATATATATATATATATATATATATATATATATATATATATATATATATATATATATATATATATACCAAGAACCAGTTGGTCTAATGGCACTAAAGTTGTTCTCGTTTTCTAAGTACAATTTTTAAAAGGGCTTAAGAAATGAACTGTCTCTCACAAATTAAAATACCGGGTGCAATTATGCTTTCGATAGCCTAAGGGATAAACTCAAGTACGATGACAAAACTTCCCTTTTGTAGACTTTTGCCATTTTGCGTGTGCTACTGTAATAAATAAAATCTGCATCCAGATGAAAATTCTTCAAAGACGTCGTTGAAAGGGGAATGAGTGTGGCCTTCGCAGAACATGAAGACACTTACTTTAGCGATAAAATATATGCTAGATTGGACCTAAGACTGTATATATACATGTGCTTCTATTTTCTATGAACACCAGGAATTGGGTGTGTTAACTATGATAATGCACTAGATATAGCATGCATGTACGTGCATTAACACGTATTCCAGGTAACATACGAGAAGTATTCGAAAAGTTCTGCATATTTTGTATCAACTGTCTTTTTTCTTTAAACCCATCAATGGATTTAATGCTTATCGATAGACAAAATAACGTTCAATAAAATAATCTGCAGCTGACAGTGCAGCCCGCCGGACGCCTGCTGATATATGCGTCAAATGGAACAGGAAATGACCGTTACTTATAAATGTCCAAGCTTGAGAATAATCCTGCTACAGTGCAAAATTATACTGTTAAATCCGGGGGCTCTTATTGCACTTCTCGACTGATATCAAGACCGACTTGGACGCAGTTTACAATGCAATTCTGTCATATCCTGTAGTTTTAAGGTGGTATTATTGTTTTAAAGGTAATCTTAAATATGTGGAAGATGACCCAGATTTTGGAAGACCTTTGTCAGTGATTGGTGAGCGAGAAGTGGTTGCTGTAAAGGTGCCATTTGATAAAGATGCTCGTAAACAGTGGGAGATACTTATATTACCACGGGCATTAATTCTTTAGCTGCTATTAATATACTGAAGAATAATTTGAACCTTAGAAAGGTTTGTGTAAGAATGATCCCACATTTGTTGACGGATGATCTTCAAGAGACTAGGGTTGAAATAGCTAAAAAAATGCTCGTCAAATATTGACTGAGTGACCAGAGACATTTTAATGAAATTGTCAAACGTGATGAAATATGCACTTACCTCTCATGATAAATCCACAAAATTTAACAAAAAAAGCAACAAGATGAATGTGGTGATTTGAAAAATACCAGACATGAAGAAAAGAAAATTAGATCAATCGGTATCGATGCCAACTAGAAAGCTTAAATTTATGATTTTACAGTTTTATGACTCACAATATGACTCAAGGTGACCATTTTCATGGTGTGTGCATGGAATGTTTCGCCCTTTATTGAGACATCAACAACCAAAATAGTCCCATTAGACGTTGTAATCATTGGCACATTGCCATGGCTGTACATCCCACTTTACTGGCTCATTACCATGGCCGTACTTAGCTCTGTGTTGGCCCATTGCTATGGCTGTACGTTCCACTGTACTGGCACATTGCCATGGCCGTACTTAGCTCTGTATTGGCACATTGCTATGGCCGTACTTCCCGCCACAGTGAAAATGGTTAAAATATATTTATGTCAAATGAAATGTTTGAGCACGCGTATAAATACAATCAAAGCATTGGAGTCTGATGAAGTTATATATAAACTTTCATCTACCTGTTTAGTATCTAAAGCGTATTTTATTCCAGTTACTTTAAAGTTGTCAAATAGACTTCGTACTTGTGAACAAGTATAAAATAGGTTTGTATTTGCAGGTATATGTATACACTTATGCTTATATGTATAACAACAACATATCCATATACTTATATATATATATATATATATATATATATATATATATATATGCATGGTACATCATCTATATGTGCCGTTTGGTCTATTTGATAAAGTCGTTGTTGATAATTTGCATTACGTAGACAATTGATGTGAATAAATATGTTGGAATAAGTTAAATAAGGGGCTCGATTCTGATGTCATGGATAAAATGCAACGTGTGATAGTGGTGGCAAATATGCATTCAATTGTCGAAATTACTCTCATATAAAGTTGTGATTTGTTTGTTGAATGTACCTTGCAAACAGCCTTCGCTTCTGTTAGCTTTAACTCGTTGTAATAATTATGACCTACATGGATCATTACTCTGTACTGACAAGTCATTACAATAATTATGACCTACATGGATCATTATTTTGTACTGCATTATTTTGTACTGAGTATTTTGCGCTAATAAAAGAGTAGTTTGATACGCATGAAAAGAGCTTCGAAGCGCGGCCTTCCTTCTGCTTTAAATGGTAATCTGTTCTGCAGAAGGCGCTATCGTGTTGCTGAATATCCCCTCCAAAATCGAAACGCTTCAGTTTTCCGCTGTTTGTAGATCTAAACCACGAATTCCTCCACACAATTATTCTCCAAAGATACAATTCTGAGAAGAAAAAAAAAAAACATTTGATGAAACCCATGAAAGCAATGTTACTTATTTCCGTGAATGTTTTAACATCAAGAACTGCTTCAGTCAGAATTTGAAAGTTGCAGATATTGTTGTATGACGGACTATTTATATTTACAGTTTAAAAGACTGGTACTCCTTCACAGTGCTGAAAAAGACATATTAAGCAAGCGGCTCCAAGACTTAGTACCACATTAAGTGATGGCTACTCACATTAAAAACACCCCATTCATCATCGGACCTAATGCTCAAGAGGCTTCCCCAATAAATCTACTTGTCAAAGGCGAGATTGAAGTTGGACGCTTTCGAGTCATCTATGAAACAAATATTGGCTTAAGAACGGACGCTTTCGGGAAGATTTAAACAACTCCAAATCCCTCTGGTATCGGGTGACTTCATCGATAGTTCTTTCTTTCCTACTTATTTAAACTTAATTATTCCCTTTCCTCAAAGTAAACAACAATACTGAATAGCAAATCGCTGCAAAACGTATAAACTGACAGAACTTTGCATCACTTAGTTTGGTGTCTATCAAATGACGTGCCCTAAAGTACATGTGTAGCTTTTAATTGTCATGGAAACCTTAATGTTCCAACTCATATCTTCAAGTAAATTTAAATCACCATGTTTTATGTAGGATGTTCTATAACTGGCAGATACTGAACGATAAACTAAGATAAGTGCACGACTAGTACCAAATAAGAAACATCTGTTATATAGATTTGTACTCGTTTTGCCATCATATAAATATTAGGGTGTTGAGTCAGCATTTGGTCCAAATGTAGCTCGTACATCTTTTGTTTAAAGATTTTTGTAATGCGACAACAGATGAAGCGTTTGTTTTAATTTAGCGACATACGTTAACGAATGTTATTTTAATAATTACAATTTATAACTCTAAAGCATATAAAAATGCACTACCCTCTTCGCAAATATTGCTAAATAATATATTTCCTTTTCCACACGCTTCACTTGAATTTAAGAAATAATACAAAATGTGACGTATGTATTATGGTGTATCCTGGTTGAATTCTGTTTCATTACAATTTTACCGTAACCTTTTTAATAAGTCATGGAGCTGTTTGGCAGTATATATACCGTATACCAACATTTATAAGTCTGGTCCAATTGCAAACAATATAAACCCGGATCTGCCGTCGCATAACGCGCCAGAAGAATAAAGTCTATGTTGTTTGTTTTACTGTTTTACTCCTTACAAACTGCATAGACCCAGACCTGCTGGCTCATTATGCGACGGCAGATCCGGGTCTATGCAGTGTTCATTTGGATCCGGCTTATACGGAAGTATATACGGTATACTTAACGGCTGCATGGTCATATAACGTCTATATGGTGTCAGGATAATGTGACTGGGTGGGACATCATGGTACATGTCTGTGGCATGATGCCCCAATGCTAGACATCACTATGAAGACTGCCACATTGCAGACATCTTAGCGATATGACTGAAAAACGGTTAAAGCCTCGTTAAAAATCGAAATCACACAAACAAATCGCACTCAGTAAGTTTCGGGGCTCAGGCTGGCTGAGTGGTCTAAGGTGTAGGGTGGCCGAGTTGTATAAGGCCCCTGGTGGCCAAGTGGTCTAAAGCGCTCACCTTTACCGATCACTGACACCTCACCTCTATCCGCGTGGGTTTGACTCTCGAGCTCTTTGATTGTGGGTATGTCAGACACCTTGCCAGTACCTTCCCGCTGCTCGGTGGCTTTTACAGGAGTTCTCTTTATCAGAACACCTTGCTCTTGCATCGTAGGTTGTAACGATTTGAAATCCATATAAAATGTATATTTTTAAGTGTTCAAACGATTTTTAATCCCGCCATACATCATCAAACCAAATAATTCGGTTTGCCCCTTAAATAAAAGCTTATCTTGTTCGGGAAATCAATACTTGGAAGCTAGACACTACTGCTGGTAGATGTTCTGGCAAATTTATTCAAAGATTTTATTCTGCCAAAGTATTCCTCATAAACTCGACCCATTAATAATGTCCATACAAACTAATATTATCTGTGTATATTACTCTTAATTATTTAAGTGTCTTTGTTGAGCATGTGCTAGTATTACTTGATCCCATGTCGACAGCGTCGTCAGTATTTAGAATTCGTGTTAAGCATTAAGTAGAAAATGCTATGTTTTTTGCACGTCATATATTGTGGGACGGATCGTACGTAGCACTGTGTACATACAGGAAGCCACATTCCGTGGGCTTCTGTTAATTTACAAATTGCTAATTTTGTTGCTTGCGATCTTATTACAAGCTTACGTTGCGTGTACATCGAGAAGTCCAACTTGCACACTTCCGAAGAATACAGGCATGTGTGCTGCAACTGAAAAGAGAAAAAATACACCAATGCTAAGAGAAGACTGAGTACATTAATTTTTTTACATAAACGTATTATTCGGCAAAATATGAAGCGTGTGCTGCAACTGAAAAGAGAAAAAATACACCAATGCTAAGAGAAGACTGAGTACATTAATTTTTTTACATAAACGTATTATTCGCAAAATATGAAGCGCATGTATTTCATAATCTTATCACACCGTGATAGTTGTCAATCGATTCGCAATTCCATTTTGTAATCATTTGATTTTTTTATCTTTATTGTGGTTGAGGTTGAATTACACTTTTGTGATATGTGTACCAAATATTGGTAGCGCAAAAGTAAAAGTAGTGGCATTAGCTAATATGGAATGTGTGATATTTGCTGCACACAAAACAAATGTATGAGTAAAAATGTCTAAAATAACGCACGTACCTTATTGGATTTATATTTTAATTGTGGCTGTTGTAACGGTTGGATTACATTACGATGGGAAAGCTACAGCTTATATTACAACAATACTTCCCTATGAGTTGACATAAATACCATGTCATATCATTGTCTCAACTGCGAAAACGATTCATATAACCTTTACAAACTCTTTGTAACCGGGAATTTTATATCTAACAATCGTTGCGTGTAATCAAATAATTTGTGTGCTTTTGCAATGTTATCTCGAGTTTCAGTGCTTATTTTAGAGTCACAAATGTGTAATTTATGAGGATGGTTTAAACGCATTTCTCGAGGGAGAAAATGACTCATTTATTGTTACGTCCACAAAGAGCACATGACTGTCATTTATTGTTCTTTCTACACGGAGGAAATGACAGTCATGTGTTGTTCTGTCCAGAAAGAGGACTTGACAGTCACTTGTTCTTCTGTCTACAGGAAGGATATGACAACATGACTGTCTTTTATTGTTCTTTCTACAAGGAGAACGTTACTGCCATTTATTATTCTGTCAACAAGAATGACATGACTATCGTCTATCGTTCTGTCGGCAAGGAAACAGTGACTGAGAGAGAATGTTCTATCTGCAATAAGAAAAGGATTTGTTGTTTTTTTTGGGGGGGGGGTTTAAAAAAAAAGTTCGTGTTGCACGACATTGAGGTTGAAAGATACTTAATACTCTTCAACCTCAATCATGTGCAAGACAAACCTTATGTTGTTTTTTTTTTAAAATCCGTAGTAATGACGATGCATGTACAGTGTCTGATAAGAAAGCAATGGATGCAACGCCAATATTATGTGGATATTGTCGCGTTTGAAACACAAATTTGGTCCCTGAACCTATATGCGCTTTTCGGTAGCCATTTACAATAACGTTAAGGCCGAATTTTTCAATTGGCTGGTTAG
Organism: Megalonaias nervosa; assembly: GCA_016617855.1. Lineage (NCBI taxonomy): Eukaryota > Metazoa > Mollusca > Bivalvia > Unionida > Unionidae > Megalonaias > Megalonaias nervosa. The sequence goes on along the minus strand of JAECUM010029067.1, from coordinate 9,679 downwards.
GCAAGAAAATGGCTTGTTCTATATGTTACACATAGACTGGGATTGGTCAATAAGATGGATAACAGTTATCTATACAGGTTGTAAAATAACTAATACTTACTGATTATTCTCACCATACAAGGAATTTCATACTAATTAGCCACGACCTAAAGTCGATAGATATATTTGGGTGGTCAATAAGGTGCAAAAACTTAACCAGGCAACACCTGATGGTAGACTTTTCTTACTAAACTTCACAAGTTCATGGGTTTTTCAAAACTGATCACTTCCATTTAGGCATGATGGGATTGTGGGCTATATGCAAGAATTACTCATCTCCGTAACTGAAGACCTTGGCATCGTGCAAAAACTATTCATCTCCGAAACTCAAACAAAAGTCTTCCAACGAGCATAGGCATTTTTGAATTTCATATTTTAATGCAGTTTTACGAATAATTTTACTCTTACTAAAATTGTAATTAAGTTTTATAATTAGACTGTTCTTCAGCAAGTAATCACAACAAACAAACTAAAGGGATCAAGAGTGTGGAACTATATGTGTGGACTTAAACATACATATGCATCCACCCAGCTTAGGGATAATACACAATGACTAGCCAGATAGCAGGTTCGCTTACTTAGCGGCGATTGTGCACATTGATTTTTAAAGACACCTGTCAGTCATGGACATCAGTATCTATTGGGCAGTTACCAGGACCATCCGGCCAGAATCATACGATAAAAAGCACTTTCCTCGATGGCAGCTAACTTCAGGCTGACTCAGTCGAAGCTCTACTCCATTTTTATGATGTGTTTAATAAAGTGAAATTATTATGGCGGCCAGTCCATATAAGCGAATTAGGCTGTTGCCGAAGGCGCCAAGGTAAATGAGGCGCCAAATCTGAAAATAAATTATCGGGGGAGGGGCGCCGATTGCATGGTTCGCCTAGGGCGCCAGTTCTGGCAGCTATTCGAGGATTACACCTTTATCCGGCATGCAAGAGAATATTGAATTGGACCGCCTCCATGCATAATAGATTCTTTGAACAAGCATGTCAATTAATATTATTATAAAAAGGCTTACAAAAACACAAGGAAATCTTGGATACATAGAAAAACAGATTCATTTATTATATCACTGGATGAATCGCTAACTTCGTGATCTTCACTAAGCGTTGTTATCTCTAATTAATTTTCAAGAAATTTATATAGCATATTGATGCCTATCGGCTCTTCCAGCCCATTTCGTTGCAATTCAAATCGTTTACATCTATGATCGTTGGGACATTTTTTTCGTATCGTTGCAAAAAAAACCCAAACCGATTCGAATTAGCATTTTCTTGGGGAAAGTGACGCAAAATTAATAATATACTTTTTTCCTAGCAATGTTTTATCGGCTCCTCTAGGATCTAATCTCATGCCCATGCTGCAAGATAATTTACATATAGACAAAGTATCTGTCATAATTCGCTTCCGTGTTGCCATTTTTTTTCAGTCTTCTCTGGCGCCACTCGGACGAAACGCCTATAAAATATAGTGTGTAGCGCAATGCTGGAACGCCAAGAACAAAAAAGGCCTATAATGAAAGCTCCAACTAGACCCAATATGCTAAAACCTGGCATGAAAACTCCAATTTGATACAATACGTTAAACACGATGGGAAAATATTTTAAAACAAGGCAGCCTGGCATTTCCCGCATGTTTCATGCCACGCGCGACAGTGGTGGGACATGATAAAACTTATTCTTTGTAAGTACTTCCGTCAGTCAGATTTTTAATACCGAAAATAGAATGTCTTTTCTTCTATAATTCACACACGTTCTTTCAGGGAGCATTTCCTTCTTAATTGTAATTTCAGAATACTTTGTCTTCTTCTGCAATCGATGCTCATGAAATTAAGATGATCTGATTCTTGTCTACAACGGCGTTCGAGCGATAGATTTATTTTTTCACCACAAGTCGATTTGTCAACAACTATGCTCCCCCGGGCAATTTGTATGCATCATTATTTATCCATCAATCAATTCGCCATTTCAGTGAAGGCTACATGAGTAACAGTGAACTTTATTCTTTATTTTTAAAATTGGTTGCAAATGCCTTGTCGGCAGCAAGATATTTTTGCCAGGTATGATTCATTTATCCGTACCTGGAAACGATCCCTTTGTCTATGCAAGATGTGAGAAAACAAATGACCAAGCTATCTTGGCATTACAAGCAGTTATTGCACTATTTGCTGAAGTGTCAATACTGACTACATCACATTCTTTCAGTGCTGACTGGTTCAAAGTTTACATAGTTGATACGAAGATTTCGGTGCACATATTTGTTTCGCATGTTTGGAAGTTATGTATCACACGTGTTTGGGCAGATGCACAGATTTACTAGCAACTCGAGATGCTTATGTATATTTTAAGAATGTACAAATATGCTGAAATGTTAGTACAAAAGTTATCATGTATGTGAATTGACTCTTTCATTTTTCTTATGACCACAACAGATAACTCTGATATATGAGTAACAAACGTTGTTTTATTTTTAATCTGACAGATAGTGACGTAGCCATTGTAGAATATATAATCAGTCTATTTGCTTGATAAATATATAAACGTTGTCTTTGGAGCTAAATAAATTGTTTGGATACAAGGGTTGGTCCTTTATTTTCTCCCCAAATGTGTCAATTATCTTAAAATTTATGAGGATACGATTATGCAAGATTGTGGCTTTTTTTGGGGGGGGGGGATTTGGGGGTGGGAAGGGGTTTTTTTGGTTTTGTTTGTTTTGTTTTTTGCTTTGGTTTGTTTGGTGGTTTTTGTTTGGGATTTTTTTTTTGTTTTCTTCACAAATCCGAAATACTCCTCAGATGACACCAGCCATTAACAAAGTCGGTTTGATCTGAGGAAATTTGTACACAAAAGGAAATAAAAAGATACTCATATTCGGACGTTGGTCAAAGTCGCGCCATGTCCGTTGAACAGATTTCTGGGAGATTACCTCAAATGATGTTTTTACTATATGTTTTGTAGAATGATTTGGACAGTAGTGAGCATTAATGTAGAGATAGAGATAATGAAGAACATTTACGAATTTCTCAAATTTTATGGAGTTATAAAATTCGTCTCAGAGGAAAAGAGAAAGAAAAACGCTTTTCAATGAATCGATAATTGTCAAGATTTGTACTAATTGTTCGGTGTAAAATCTTATTACGCGCATGAAGAAATACGAAAGATATTTCACGATCAGAGTCAGTTGTGGAAAATTGAGATGCTTAATTAAACTGGGACCTAATTTTCATCTCAACATCAACTATAGAAGCTCTGTCAGTCAATATCCTTGTCACTGAAAAGGTGCAATTAATGTAAAGAAATAAGAACTGATGTTAAAACTCTCTGTATCGAACGCAAGAAGAATTAGCCTTTTTTGGTGGATGCATGTCTTTGGCACTCCTAGTACTCCTCGTTCATTTTAATCGAATTTTGCAATTCCGCTCACAATAGTTAAATCAGATCAAGAATTGCAGCAAACTCAGCAATATTTTCAAGAAATAATTCTCAAAAGTAACGAAAACACTTTGAGTTTAATGCTAAAGAGACAAGTGCTGCCATCGTCCCAAAAGTAGGCATTTTTAAAATTCTAAACAAAGCAGTGTTAAATGCATAGAAACTCTTAAGTGAATATCATGTCCTGATTATATTCCATTATCTTGAGCTATGCATCATGGGAGTTCCTTGTATGAGAGAAATGAAGCAGAATGAATCAGCGCTTTAAGAGTTTGGAACAAGTACTATTCATTTTATTATTGTCTTTGCAAAACTACTTTTGTCTCTACTTCTTTTAAACATCAGATATACAGATCTACAGATGTGCTAATCTGTATCATTCTACAAAAATAATGTCGATTAACGTTAATCTGTATTCAGATAACATTTGCGAATTACCTGACACATTGTATTACACAACAGGTGGTAAAACATCACGTGAAATGTAATTTACAACGAATCTTCGGACTGCACGCTTTTATTATTTAATCTTAATCAGAAGGTGAAGGTTAAGACAACACAAAAACAACGAAAGGATATTTGTTTTCATCTCAAATCTAGGAAGTTAGTATAGCTGAAATAGTATCATCTCAAGTTATGATCTCTTTGAAGAAAGAATACATATATGAATTTCAAGTTTTCTTATTCTTAGACATTGGACGCTTGTGCTTTTAATTGAGGATCTTTATTCCTAGCTAAGCACACTAAAACGTTGTTTTGCAGATTGTATATCGCTGGCGATTTATTCTGAGGTCTTTTGAAGGAATGTGATTAAAAATGTCTCGTAAAATAGCAACGAATTGATGACCAGTAGATGATGAAGTTCCGTGATATATGCCACATAGCCTTTCGAAAAGAGATTGACAATATTAAATTCCAAAGTCAGGCCACTCACATTCAGGCTATTCAATAAATCAGCAATGTTCTATGTGCACTAACATTAGTGATTATTGTAAGTCATAAATGATAAAGATTAGAGCCAAAAGCCTGTATTGTATATACCTCGACAGCGGATGATTGGTATCGCTCCATTACTGTACGTTATCTGATTGATGTTGAAAGTAAGCAAGGATTTCAACATACAGAATTGTCATTCTGCGATCTCTTGAAACTTTGTACCCAGAGTTGACGATTGCACTCCATTTCTAAATACTGAACATTGTTTCGAAACAAGTTGAAAAAGTATATTTTTCAGAGAGATGTGAAGTGGATTTAAACTGATTTTGATTTTATTTGGGCTTTGAGTGATACAATGTATATTTTAGTTCAGTAAATTTTGTCCAGTGTCCTTCAAAATCATTATCAACATCGTGACATTTGATATCCGATTTCCCTTTTCCTTTCATCATTTTCAGGTACATAGTGTGCTAGTGTACGATGTGATAGTTTTGATATATAATACTTGCAATTTCGTCAAGATATAATACACTATGCCATTTCAAACCTTGTTCAGTTACTATATTCACGTTTAGTCATCTTGGACAGAAGGTATATTGTGGACAAAAATCAAAGGGCAATAAGTTTAATTTATTTATTACAATTATTTGTGTGCATCAATTGGTCAATTGGAAGTTCATTTATTTTTCACACTTCATGCCAGTCAAGATTTTCTTTTCTTTTAACTTTTGATTAATTCATCATGTAGTCTTTACCAAGTGGTTAAAAATAAAATTTACATTGTCTTCCAAAATCTTGCAAATGAAGCGTTTTCCGAATCTTTATGTTAATGAATTTTTAAACATTAAATCATGTGATATATTGTTCCCGTTGGACCCTTATTTATGAACATTTCACGTCTATGTCCTATCTAGTTTTCGTTCCTACGTACATTACATGCGTCCATTGGGTTTGTTATGGACAGGGTGCATTCAAACTATTTGATGACTACTATTTCAACAGGTGCGTTTTGGGCGGTCTTTACTGAAAGAAACATTAGTTAATAATCATTCCATTCAAATAAATGATCTCGATGGTGAAAATTGAGAGAGAGAGAGAGAGAGAGAGAGAGACAGAGACAGAGACAGAGACAGAGAGGTAAACAAGTGGCAGCGAGAGACTGTAGATTTGTAGACAGTTATATTCCCAATAGGTCTCGGTATTTGGTCTTCCTTAGTATTGAATGTTATTAACATCATTTTCTTATCAACAATTATTATTAAGGGTAGGAAAGCCCCAGATCTCTCTCTCTCTCTCTCTCTCTCTCTCTCTCTCTCTCTCTCTCTCTCTCTCTCTCTCTCTCTCATATTTAAACAGGAAGCACAAAAAACATTAAATTAAAATTAAAAAGTCCGAATACCAAATCTGACAATGTACAAATTTTATTTATTTGGAATATTTATAGAATTCAGGCAATAATCTCTGCAATAAAATTAACATTCATTGCAGTTTTGCAGCTGCTCTAGTAGTCCAAAAATTAGGAATGTTTGTCTTTTCTTACAAAGCATATTTAAGTTATCGCGGCTTCTTTATTTCAGTATGTGGCAAATAACAAACTATCACTGTATCATTTTTATCAATGTTTGATATATTATTACATTATGTCGATACATTAAAGATAAAGAAACTATAAAAAAGAAGAAAGAAAAATATTAAATTGAAAATAAATAGTCTCGTGAAAATTAAGGCAAGTTTAAAGACTTGATTACCCCACCAACTCAATATTTAAAGAAATATTCACACAAAAATCGTTGAATGGCATGAGGATTATATAATGTTAGAGAAATGCATCCATTCAAAATATAATTCTGCAAATGACCTTAAAACGTAATGAATTGCTCAAATGGTATGACATGCGGTTCAATTTCTTTAACAATACTTTGCTATGAGTATGCATAGTAAGCCATGCCACCTTTAGTTGAACATAGAACACAATTAATTGTACTATATATTCTCTTCATTTGTTTCTGAGTACTCAACTTTCCACTGTGTGACAATCAATACAAATCATATGTTAATCTAAAATACCTTCAAAGATGACTTCACGGTGAAGTTCTTGTCAAAGGTTCATTTTTTTAGAAAGGCTTTACTGTAAACAAACCAGCGTGCAATGGAATACAGATTTCACTACCGGATCATCACTAAGACCTTATTACTCACTCTACACTGTCGCCGAAACGCACACACACAGACAACCACACCATAAGCTCATATTCTAATGAATACACAATTGCCTTTAAATCCATACCAAGAATGCCTAAATCTAACTCTTGTATCACCACCAAACGGAGACAGGAAAAATGCTCTAAAATTAGACTGGGATTACATTCGTGGGTATTGAACCGGAACTATTAATTGTGACCCGATTCCTGACAGGCCCAATTTTTATGGCCAATTTTAGTCAAACTTTTATATTTGCATGCCACACCTATTTCAACTTTATACATGATGTCTTTTGGAATTTCCGTGCAAACAAGACATGTGACAGCTGTCAGAAAGTGTGTAGTGCTGATGTTCCACAGGGTGCAAGTTGTGGTCCAAGTGTTCTTGAGAAACCAAAACTAAATTTGCTATATCTTCTTTAATTATAGGAATTTTTCAATGCAGTAAAAACCTAATTGTAATACATGAAAAGGCCTGTCTGAAAATATGCTTGAAATTTAAAAATATTGATACATTAAATTTTAATGGAAATGTAAATTAACATTTAAATTTTACAAACTAAATTTTTTTGAAAAATTAAATTTTCATACAGGTTATAAAATTCAATTTGACAAATTTTTAGACAGCAAAGTTAACTAATAAATGGTATTTAAAACAAATGGTAGTTTGAGTCTGTACAGCTGATAACATTTTTCCCAGGGGTACTGAAGCATTATAGCTCACAGTGATTTTGGCAGCAAATTGGAATATGCCTGTCCAGATGCATATAGATGTACACAGTAAAGAAACTATGACAGGTCCTATGTTCCACATGTATTGTGTCAGGTACTTAGGCAGTTGTTTGTATAACTAATAGCGCACTCAAATTGAAAGATTTGATGGGATCACTACCATGTTTTATAGCAAAAATGCATTCCATTTCAATGTCGATAACTAAAAAATGGCGACAATGTGATAGGAAAATACAGTTTCAGGGAGGTTCTACCTTACTGAACAAAGGTGCGAATCTCTCTCATGAAGACCTAAGCCATGTCTTTGAGGTGTTGTGTATCAGTGTGCTGATATGAACTAATCTTGTTCACTTATGGCAGTACACTGCACATGTCCTTATGAGGCCTTGCTATCACCACCGGACTACTGGAGAGCTTCCAAATTGATCCAACTCTAACACTTTGTTCCAGATACCAGGTTAGACCTGAAACGATATAACATGTTTCACTTAATTCTAGAAAACTGTAAGATGTAGGTAAATGAAGTTAAAATGTGTTAGATATGGTGATTTCAAACTAACATTCAGGTTGCAAACATGGGACAAAATAGTAAACTTGACAGAGTGACACTCAGAAATGTGAAGCAATGGTCATGTATTAAAGTGATAAATGCATCCTAAAAATATATGAGGTTTCTAGAAACATATTTAGCCATTTACAGGCTAAATAACTAATCAGGTACAGTATGTATCATAAAGTTTAAGGCAATGTTGGAACGGTGAGGTTTGATCATTGGTGCAAACATTAGTACATACCGGTATACAGGAAAGTTAAGTGACAATGTACTAAATTAAGATATATTACTATAAGCAATCTCATTCATGAGGAAAATAACAATTTTGGATATCGCGAGTGAATACAGTCAAATGTGGCCACACAGATCAACTATAGGTACTAATAGATCCTATATCATCAACCAAATGTGAAATTCTGATCCCCAAAACTTGTAAACAAGGATGGACATTTGCATGTGTGGGACATATACAATGTACTTGTTAAAATCACATATGCAAACATAATTCAAATGATCTGTGTATTTTTAAGAGTGTTGGTTACCAGTTATTGAACTCATTGATTCAGTGGAATCAGATATCAGCTGATGCTACAATACTGCACTCTGTCAAAGTACTAAATTGAAATATGTTACCCTACATAGGCATATTCATGATGAAAAAAAAACAATTTGGGATATTTGAAGTGCACACAGCCAGATATGTGCCTTACAGATTCACTATAGGTACAATGTCAGCCTATATGATGTACTGAATGTCAACTTTTGATCCCAAACATTCTAAAATATATGGATATTTGTTCATATCAGATATGTAACCATGTTAAGATCAGTTGCACAAAGTTAAATTCAAATAATCTGTTTGAATATTTCTTATGTAATCTTTAGAGCGTCAGTTAACAAATATTATTAGTAATTAATAATGCATAAAGCAAAATGGATCATTAGAATTCTCATAATATCAATCAATATCTTAACGAGACTGAACAATAAAATGGAATGCATTTTGTGTTAAACTTACATCATTTTGCTGTTTTCTTACATGCAAGGGTAAATATACCTGGGGAAAGGATATTTATCCCTTTGACCTGTATTTCATTCTCTGACAGCTTAAAATGATTTTGCAGAGAACTTGAGCAGGTTCTAGTATAAAGTCTTCATCTCTGTCCTCTCACTAAATACCCTATAAGTATGTTTATAAACAATTACTGAAAGCTATGCAAGCAGATATATGTTACTCAGGAAGTCACCCTATCATAAACACATAAATTAACTGTTTGGACCCCTAATAAATAGTTTGAATGACCTAAAGGCACAATAGAAAATAGAGTTTTGTCTTCATGTATTTTAAATGAAGGTCTCATTTTGGCTTACAAAGATATTTTCTCTGACAAAATTTGAAAAATATTCATCATTGGAGCTTGTACATGGCATAGGAATATATACATGCTGATATCATTTCATATCATTCCCAATAAATATTATATACGTGCATTTTGGGGGGAAAAAAATATTTTTTTATTTTTTTCAAAATTTCATTTAAATATTTAAAATAAAAAATATTATTTTATTTTTAATTTCATTCTTGTATTTTCAAAGTCAATATACATAACATATTAAAAAAAATTCATGTGTCTATCATTAATAATAAAGATTTTATACCAATTTAAACTTTACTCAAATACTGCACTGACAGGACATAGAACAGAATTAATTTTATTATATATTCTCTACATTTGTTTCTGAGTACTCAACTTTCCACTGTGTGACAATCAATACAAATC
>JAECUM010029066.1:0-54647 GCA_016617855.1 Megalonaias nervosa | reverse complement strand
GAAGTGTAAGGCACGCTCTTTATGTGGATGTAATTGTGGGGAGACTGGAAAGATGTATGTGTATTATGAATGGACATGTATTCTCGAAGAAACATGTTATTAGAAAAAAATAGTTTCTTTCTTAACTACGTTACCCAATCTTAATACCTTCTCTTACACAGGTGAGACCATCTCCGGTTCCCTAAGGCATGTGAGGCAGCTTCTAGATAAACCGACTGGAGAAGACTCCACCTGCCGGGGAGCTGCTTCGAAATGGAAAGATGTTCCCTCCCTCAAATCCAGCGGAAGTCGTGAAGCCGCGTCTGTATGAAGCTGTCGGACGATCTGGAAGGGTAACCTTTTTGTTACGGGTAAAAGATACGCCAGATCGACTTGAACCTTTTAGGATAAGAGATCTCTGATGAGAAATGGAGAAGATTACTCGGATCTCTATAACACGGCATGCATATAGATAGTTGATGAACAGTTTCACTCATATGAAATGATTTTGGTGACTATCCTAAATTGGTGAGTCAGTTTGAGAAGCAAAATGGTGTGGGTACAGTCATATATGCATAATAGATAGCCCATTTATTCAGGATGAAAATGTCCATGTTGATATATGATCCTTCTTGTCCTTGAAGTTAAAATGTGGCGTGATATCTATCGATGCAACGGCTCAATATTCCTGAAATACAACTTCGTAGCTCGCGCTGGGTCCTATTGATGACCTTGAGATGAAGTGTCCAGAACAGGCGAAAGTTATTACCAATATCTAATTTCTCTTCAACAGAGTAATAAAATCAGGGGGCTTCATGAGCGGTGTTGATCTATAGTGGCGGAATTGCAACTAGATGGGTGCACCAATAAGAAATGTATTGCTGATTTAGCCTGCCAACTGCTAAAGTTTTGGAGTCAGAACTTGTTGTTGTTGTTGTTGTTGTTTTAGGATTTAACGCCATTTTTCAGCACAAGACTGGCTATACATGGCATAAATGGTGGAAGAAGAACCCCAAACCACCGACCCACTAGAAACTACTGGCAAACTTTCTCACATACCCACATTGGCCAAATCCGAGACTCGAACCCACGCAGACAGAGGTGAGATGGCAGTAATCCGTAACGGTGAGTGCTTTAGACCATTCGGCAACTCGGGGACCCTAGGAGTCAGAACTTATAAGACAGGTCAACTAAGTAAACTCTTGAGAATAGTTCAGATTGTGCCTTGTTCCGCCAGGTTAATATCTAGGATAACTTCCGCTTGGGAAAGTGTCCAATGTTATTGGCAAGGTGGACTCCAAAAATGAACAGAAGATCAGACGGGTCTTTAGTTTGTTCGATATCCTCTCTTCCATGATAGCACAGAATGCCAGTGAGCATGGAAAGGGGGGCCACGAGTGACCGAGTGGTCTAAAGCGCTGATCGTTACGGATCACTGCCATCTCACCTCTGTCTGCGTGAGTTCGAGTCCAGGCTCGGCTAACGTGGGTAGGTGAGAAAGCCTGCCAGTAGCTTCTCGTGGGTCGGTGGTTCTTCCCGGGGTTTTCCAGGGTTCTTCCTCCACCATTAATACTGGCCGCCATGTATAGCCTATATTGTGCTGAAAAATGGCGTTAAACCCTATAACAACAACAACAACAACAGCATGGAAAGGTAGATTTAATTGTGAATGGTACTAATTGTTTCTCATCGAAGAGTTATAGAAAATGAGCTATTGAGGTATGAATGTGTACATTGGTATAACGTGCTTTATGCGCTCCACGGGGATTATAATCCATTGTCTTCTTAGGTCGATCCCATCAAGTGTCTATTGAGTGAAAACTGAGGAATAAAGAGACCATTCCGTTTGTAATGTTCCTTCTTGCAGAATCAGGAGTCTGCCAATACGTTAGCCAGCTTAGTAAATGTCGAACTTAAGCGTGGATTTGCTATGATAGAAAATCTCAAACACGATTACAAAGGTCTGAGTAATTGTTCCGCTTTACTGTTTGAGATGCTTCATCATTGCGAAGTTGTTGGACTGAAAGAAAACTCATTCCCGCGTAGATTCTACAGCCACTAATGTGAAACTTTCAAAACGGTTTCCATCTGAATGAAGTTGACATGTAAATAATGATCTTGAGGGGGCCACTGTCCTTTGGTAGTCGAAGATGGAAGGAGACTTCATCCCCTAGTCCTCTATTTTTTGTTCGCATCCGTAACGATCCTGATTACCGGAGGTTGTGCTTGCAGAGGTATCACCGACTCGAGCCCAAAGTGGTATCCTGCCTTTGAGATGCAGGTTGGTATTGTTGTAGATTGTGAGAGTTGTTCTAATGGTCAAGAGGTTCGGTCTCCACCTGGACTAGGTAATCAATGTTATGAGAGTCCAATAAAGCGACCAAAGAGTAAGACGTCCGCTACGGCATTGAGAAATCCTCGGCCTGCGAAAGAATTCTCTTGCAGATGAATTGCTCCAAATAGACATGGAACTTAATGTTGCATGAATTCAATTCTCGTTCCTCGGGACATTTTCGTTTTACTTGTACATTGATTCCAGACCAAGTCGACCGAATCTTGAAAGGGTACGAGGTCGGAGATTTTCTTCTTGACAAGGAGATTGAGAGGAAACGAATGTATTACTTGAATTCATGTCTTGCTCCAAAATATTACTCGGCTGTTGCTTGTAACAGGTTGTAAGCGAATCTCAAAGCTTATAGAAGCCTTTTTACGGGAGCGTAAAAACACGCCTTTTTCCAAGTCCACACTGATTGTGTCGTCTCCCCAATGGACGACATTAGGATCCGTTGTTGCATTCCATCGCAAACCAAAGAGCGTAAAAGCGATGATTGAATGCGTGCGCTTAGATTGAGGACGAACTAATAAGTGCTGAGATGTAGCTGAAGAACTCTGGTCAAAGGCTTAGTAGGGCGCTGAACGTGATACCGCGTCCACGGGAAATTTTTTGGGTCCCCATGACGTCGTCGCAAATTTTCCCCATTCAGCCACGAAAGATTGGAACATTCTCCCTACCTGGATCTACGATAAGGGTGGGATGGGCGGGGGCTGTATGCATTTCATTGAGATAGGGCTGGTCTCGTGGAACGCTGATCGACCTCTCTCTATTTAGCTTAGTTTACTTAGTTGCAGGATTGTTTCCCAGTGGCATGCGCTCTAGGTCCATCCCTGGGACCTTGTTGGTTCCTTTGCAAGTCCCTCTGCTGTGGCAGAGACTGACAGGGATGGTGGCATTTTGCGAATTCTATCAGCCTGATCATTAAAGATGAAAGTAGATGATGAAGGTTGCGAACGTATCTTGGGCCATGATAGGTCTGTAAAACGGAGGTGGAGAACATTGCATTTTTCCACCTGTTGTAAGGTCATAGCTGCTATTATGGCTTTAGTATGTTGTGCCTCTTATGAAATGGACCATCCTATGAACATGCTCCCGCTTATTCCTTTCACTAAACTCGTGGAGCGCCCTGAACTGATACTGTGACTTCCAAGCCGTCGCTGATTAGGGAGTCCCTTCTCGTAGCAACGGGTTGAGAAATGTTGAAATTTGAGGCACTAAGCTTGGCATCGTAAATAATGAGTGTCTTGAGGCAATATGTGTGTTAAACGGTTTTCGTAATTGCCTGTATAGACCGGGTTCGACATATTGTCTTTTGGTGAATTATCATGTATATGTTATGGTCGTGGCCCCTCTGATCCCTTTCATATGGCCTAGCCTGGTCGAAACGGAAGTAGGTCATCTGTGAGGGGAGAACATCAACCGATTTATTATGTTGGGACAGGGTACGGGATATTGATCCTCGTATCTGGTCCATAATTCTGGTACGAGAGACTGTAACTGGTGCTTGTTGCTGCTCTCCATCTCGCTGCCCAGAAAAGATATGATTCGGACCCCTGCGTGCAATCAGATGTTTTCCTCCCCAAAGTATGATTGACTTCCGTCCATAATATGTCCGACATGTATTTAAGGGTTGACTGCCAGAGAAACAACAGATGTTGAGTGGATATCAGACTGGTTTCGCCGACGGTCTAAATCTGCAAGACAAAATAGAGCAGACCCTATATATACATAGTGTAGTGAATGTCCTGCTTATGAACTTGTGAGTATCCGTGCCGAGTTATCCACGATGATAAATATCTATAAAAGGATGCGATTCTGAAACTCCTGTTTGACAAGTCAAGTCTTTCCGAATTAAATCTCAAAATGGCCCGGACAAAGCAGACTGGAAAGTAAGTTTCACACATTCACACAATATTTTGTGATCTTTCATTTGACTGATTTATTTATTTTTTTCTTTTTCTTCGTTTTTTTTGTCATACAATCATTTTGCATTTTTGTCACAATTTTCTTGTTCCTTTTTCAATTTAAGTTTACTTGATTCATTTTCATTTGATTTAAGTATCATTATCAATTCACTGAGTGAGCTGTGCTCATTCTATACATGTGTAGTGAAATAGGGTGATTACACAAGCCAAATAGTGGTGTGAAACCTAGCTTCTCAAATACGTTTTCAAAATAGTGTGAGCTCTATTCACCCAAAATGGCAACAGAGATAGAGCATATTGGATCAAACCTTGTACAGCAAATGGGTACAAAATTAAGAACGTACTTTGAAACAATGATAGCGGGAAGTGGAGGGAGCCAGAAGCTTTTGGCTTTCCACCCCCCGGGATGCCAAACTATAGATTTTGGAATGTCGCTAACCTGCCCCAGGCAATCTGAAGTATTAATGACCTTAAAGGTACAAAGGACTGATATAGAAACAATAGATGGACTACATAATTGGGGCATGAGCAAGTTTATCTTGTACCCCAAGGATTTGGTAACACCAATCATAAAAAGGAGGACAATAGAAGTGAAGGGAATAATGGCACCAGTAGAAAAAACGGCACCCATAGTCAGAGAGGTTGAGCCAAAAGTTATAGATGTGTTTGTGTCGGGTCTACCTATGGAAATTGAGACAAATGAAATAGTCAGTAAAATGGAGAACAAATTGAAAACTAAAGTTAAAACCCACAAAATGGCCACTGTATGGAGTTTTAAAATGGTCAAATCTGGGGTTAGAATAGTGACAGTCCCAAAAGATGAAGCAAAAAAAAGATACCAGCATTCTTTTATGTCATGTTTTGTTGCTAAAAACCTGGTATCGTGGATGCGAGATGGACAGGATATGTCCGCGGTGCAAGAACACAGGCCATAGTCCAAAGGACTGTAAGAATAGTACAGCGGGGCCAACTTATGCAAGCAAGGTGTCAAACCAGCAAGAAAATTTAAATGAGGAATCAAAATAAAATGGGGACATACAAGATCAAATAGGGAAGCTTTTGGAACAATGTAGAAAGGGAATAAATGAAGTAGAGAACACAAGAGATACCTCAAAAGAAAAGGAAACTGGGCAAATACCTGAAATCAATTAAGACAGAACAAATACAGATAGTACAGTAAACAATGAAATGCCCAGTGAAATCACTTAGACAGAAAACAAGGACAAAAATCAGACAAATGTAGCAGAATGGGATAAATTCCTAAGACATACATGACAGCAAGGTGGCAAACACCAAGCAAGGGAAAACACTTCCATGACAAAAACAAGTTTTATGTCTTGGCTGAAAAGGAAACCTCTTTAGAAGAGGACCTCACGGGAATAGAACAAGAACAGACGGATCTAACAGGCTTACATCCCCTGACATCAACCCCAGTGCCCAAATTAAGGTTGAAAAATAGGAAAAAGACACAGACACTGTCAAGCTCCTCTCAAGGCACTGATAATTCAATGCCAGAGAAAAATGGCGGACAAGCTCCGCCCCAAGACAAGACGTCAAAGACAGTTAAAAAGAAAAGAGAGGAAAGAACTCCACAAGAACTAAATAAAGACGGACAGGAGACACAAGATTCAAATCATGACGGACAGGACAATGAAAATGTCACGGACAACGATGAAGAAATGGAAAACGGAAATGAAGTAGATAGCAACGAACTAGACACAGACACAGATACGGAAGATCAAATTGAAACAATAAACATAGAGACAGACAGTGAAAACAATGAAAAAACTGAAATGGGAAGTAGCGGGGGGACGGTCCCCCCCCCCCCCGAAAATTAGGTTAATATATAAACATAGAACAAGGAAGTAAAATATACAGGTGAACAAAAATAAACATAAAGGAAGGATGCGGCAACCTGTGGGGAAAAAAATGGAAGGAAGGAACTCCGAATAGCGTCAATTAATACAAATGGAATGGATAGGCAAAAGGCACTGAATTTAAGTAAAGACAAGAAACATGACGTAATTTTGGTACAAGAAACCCATAACTGTTTTTCAAAAGAAATAATAACATTGATAGAAGACAATCTAAATGCAATTGTAATTTTCAATGACTATAAACATGATGATAAGGGGGGTGGGGTGGGGTGTTGCAACAATAATTAAAAATAGGAGGGATGTAAATTGGGAAAGAATTAATGAAGGAGAATTTTTTACTGGTAGAATGTTACACATAGTGATAGAGAAACTTCACATCATAAACATATATATTCCAGTAAATAAGTATAAAAAACAGCAATTCATTGAAAATGTATATAAATACTTGAACGAATATTCAATGGAAGATTTAATAATAGGGGGTGATTTTGACTGGGTAGGGGATGAAATAGATAGAAGAGGGAAATTGACATGATATTGTTTTTAAAATAATGGAAAATTTAATAAATAGACATAAATTAATTGACATATATAGAAGAATAAACATTTTAAGAAAGGAATATACTTTTGAATATAAAGGGGGAAATGCTAGCAGATTAGATAAATTTTATGTAACAAACTACGATAAAGAAATATATAAAAATGCGGAAATAACAGGGGTTAAGATCTCTGACCATAATTTAATAAGCATAGAAATAATTACAAATAGTAGGGTAAAATGGGGGAAAAGTACATGGAAAATCAATAATAAAATATTAGAAGAAAATGAATTAATAGAAATAATAAAGGAAGAAATTAAAAAATTTAACAATACAGTAAATAAAGACATAATTAAGGAATGGGATACTCTAAAGGATAATTTTAAGAAAAAGGCAATAGATTACTCAAAGAGAAGAAAAGAGTTGCAAAAGATGGAAAGAAAGAAATAAAAAAACAATTGGAGAGAGGTAATACAGAAGAAATAGAAAATAAACTAAAAGAAAGATTGAATAAAATTGTAGAAGAAGAAAAATAAAGGTATGGAAATAAGGGCGGGAAAATTCACAAATATTTACAAGAATGCGCAGGGTCTATACAAGAGGGAGGAATTAAGGAATCGGGGGGGGGGACATATCGAACAATTAAGGGATGAAAATAACATAGTATTAACAAATAAAAAGGAATTTATGGATAGAATTAGGGAATATTAGAGTGAGCTTTATATATCACAAAACATCGAATAACATACCATAAACAGTTATCTTGGGGGAGTAGCATGTGAGAAAATCTCATCAGAACATAGTGACATATGTGATGAGTTCATCTCCATGCAAGAAATTACAAACACTATAAACCAATTAGCGAAAGGGAAAACTCCAGGAAGAGATGGACTCACTGCGGAATTCTACAAAAAATTCCAAGGTGAGTTATCGCCGATCCTAGAATCATTGTACGACAATATTTTACTAAGAAAAGAAACAATGACAAAATCAATGAGGGAAGGTATAATCACGCTAATTTACAAAGGGAAGGGAGACAGGGAAGATCTAAAAAAACTGGAGGCCCATCTCCCTCCTAAACATAGACTATAAGATATTGAGTAGAATTTTACCAAATAGAGTATTTAAAAAAAAAAGGGCATGGAAAAAATTACGAATATAAATCAGACATGTGGGGCAAAAGGGAGGGATATACAAAGTAATATTTTAAACATAAGAACGGTAATAGATTATATACAGGAAACAGGACAAAAGGGCGCCATGGTGCTTGTTGATCAGGAAAAAACTTTTGACAGACTAGAACACAACTATGTACAAAATGTTCTAGGAAAATTTGGATTCGGAAGTATATTCCGAAGATGGACCGAAATCCTGCAAAATAAAATAACTGCAAGAGTACAGGTAAATGGGGCAATGACGGGGAATTTTGATATACAAAGGTCAGTGAGGCAAGGGTGCCCACTGTCAATGCTATTATATGAAATAGCAATCGAAATCCTAAGTATAAAAATAAGAACTAATGGGAAAATTGAGGGAATAAAAATCCCCAATTTAAAAGAAGAATTTAAGGCGCTCCAACATGCTGATGATTGCACTAACTTTATAAGAGACCCGAATTCCTTTAAACACTTAGAAAAGGAGTATGAAGCCTTTGGAAAATCCTCGGTGTCAAAAATAAACCACGACAAAACAGAAATACTATAAATGGGTAACTGGAGGGGAAATCACCCAGGACTACCCACCACCACCACCACCACCACCAAATTAAGGACAAAGTCAAAGCACTAGGCATATTTTTGGGAAATAAAGAGGAAGAAGAAAACTATAAACATATGACAAAGAAAATAAAAGAAAGCATTGAAATCTGGGCACTAACGTCACTATGCATAATGGAGCGAGCCCAAGTGGCTAAGACGTATTTTTACTCAAGTATGAATTATATTTTAAAATCAATTGATATAGATAATAAAAAACTTGACCAACTAGATAAGGAAATTCTTAATTACATATGGAGTTTTAAAACTCATTACTTTCAAAAGGAAACATTATATAGGGCAAAAAAAGAGATGGGGGCTGACATTAGCCAGTCCAGTACTAATAAAATGTACGAACATATTAAATCGTTTTAAAATAATTAATTCAGTACCTAATACACTATGGGAGGCATTATATATTTACTGGTTTGGATTCTCAGTAAGAAATAGAGAATATATATATATATATATATATATATATATATATATATATATATATATATATATATATATATATATATACTATACTATATATATATATATATATATATATATATATATATATATATATATATATATATATATAACTAAGAAATTAGAAGTACCTAAAAAATTTAGACAGATCAAGAACTTGTTATTAAAATATAGAGATAAAACAGAACTATGAAAATTATATAAATACAAAACGTACGATTGGATTAGAGATGATATCACAAAAAAAAAAACATACGTAATAAAATTGAACAAGAGAACTGGGGGGAGGGGTAAATTGGGAAAAGGCATGGGGACACTGGGGCACCATAAACTCATTAAAGATACAAAGCTTTATTTTTAAATACCTACATAATGCATGGCTCACATGAGATGTGGCCCTGAGAAGGCACATGATAAGATAGATTCCAAATTGTCATATGTGCAAAAAAGCAACCTACACCAAAAACCATGCAATAATAAATTGTGATAAGAGAAAAATCGACAGGATAAACTTAATTATGGAAATAACTAAAAAGGAAAAGTACCGATGGAATATGCTGCTATACTTAGATGGGAATTTTGATAATAAAAAAAAAAACTCCAATGAAGACAATAGAGTATATTATATCAACAATGATGACCTGTGGTCAGGTAATTGTAATTAAAAAATAAATTATAACAAAAATTGATGACATATGAGGTCAAGGGGGGCAGATGGGGGTGGGGGCTTCGGTTTACAACCCAAGTAGGGGTGCGTACCAGTCCAAGCGCAGGCTGGAGCCCCAACTTCATCTCTCACCTCAGGAAAACTAACAAATTTGACCCAGTAAGATCAAAATTTATCTTAATAACAAGAAAAACATACTCCTTTGGTGCAAAACAATAAATAATTTAACTAATCGATAACCAACAATAGAATAAATGGATACCCTATTTAGGGTTTAGTGCACTAACAACTAATTCTTCTTCTTCTTCTTTTTTTTATTTTTAATAGGAAGTTAAATATTTAAATAGAGAAAAGGGAACCTACATATGGAATATGTATGGGACACAGACGTTGCGGTGTTAGTCACAGGGCGCTATGCGAAGTGGACAGGCCTGCATAAGAGCCCCAGAAAATTCCATATGTAGGAAATGGACAAACAGTACACAAAAACGGGGAGATAGGACTGAATAAATAAAAAGGGTATCCTATACCAATTAGTAGGTACTAACAAAATGGGGGGGGGGTATCTCTTTTGACTATTAGGACCTTTATGGAGCTTTTTTCTGCGCGTACATAATCTTGAAGCTGGGAGATGGGGCTGTGCCCACATTTTAAGGGAAGCATATCGTAATAAAAAAAAACGCGGCTCCTTAAACTGGGTACAGCCTGTTTACTCCTATATTGATTTATTTAGAAATGAGAAACGTCTCACGGAATGCACGCAAAAAAAAAAAAAAAAACCACTAAGTATTTATTTTTACTTTGTAACTACAACCGTTTCTCATCAAATATACAAAACAAAAACAAAAACAAAAAAACAAAAAATGAAATCATAACATGGAAATGGAATTGTCATTTCCAGAAATAATAATAAAATTTTTCCTTTTTTTTTCTTCAAAATTTTTCTCTTTCAAAAAAAATCATACAACTTAAGAATCAAAAACAAAAAAACCTGGGAAGAAAGGATTGGATTTAATGCTGTCCTTACACACAAATCTATAGCAAAGCATACAATACAACAAACATACATATAGCAAACACAGGACATAGGGACCCTTAGCAAAGGTCACTGAAATTAAAAGGAGAGGGATTCTGATCAGGAGATTGAAACCTGATCGGATGAACAACCCTTTAGATAGACTAGGGAAATAAATACCCATCAAAAATTTTATATTTAAATAAATTTTTGATCAAAATTCTACTTATAAAGTAAACAATGCAACACACCTTAGGGGGATACACATACACATAAAATACTTTTCTTTTTTTCGGCTAAGTGGGGGGGGGGTCATCTGTCTGGTGCCACCCACCCACCCCCCAAAAAAAGAAACGGAACACGGGACCTGTACAGGTAGAATTAGAGCATCGTTATTTATATGAAAAATGTGGACGCTAAATATTCAAGTCTTGTAACAATAACTTGTAGGCATGTGCATTTGACTGCCTGTACAGGAAGAATTGCTGAAGCGTCATTTATATTGTTTACATGTACGAACTGGAAGGCAAATAATCCATTTTAGTCACAGCTTACCCGTAGGAAGAATGCCTTTAGAGGAAAATCACTCAAGCGTCGCTTATAGTAACATGGACGAGCTGGACGCTACTGAGTAAGCCATGCATAAAAAACTTATCTGACTTATCCGACCTGAACGGAAGTCATACAGTAAGATAAACAATTTGTTTTTATTATTACACACAAAAACCACTAAAAAATAACTGAAGCACTAGTATCTTTTGATAATTATAAAGTATGTGCAACAATATCCATTTGAGACAAAGTCACCTGTAGGAAATGACCCAATGGCGTTCTATATAGGTACAAGCAATGAATTGTCCGTATACGACTATGAATTAATGCTAGCAGACGGTCTAAAGAAGGCAATGAAGCTTGGCACACAGACGCTAGACTATTTTCCAGTTTCAAATATACCTCTTTTATGATAAGAATGTAATGAGCCACTTGCAGCTCCAAGCCAAATATTTTTACAAGTATTTTAGTCAGCATGAGGCTGTGCGCCCACTTCAATACGGCCCCAAATACAGCGAGGTTTGCGACTTACAAGCCGTCAGCAGGAAATGACATGGATGTTACTTAACAATCTTAAAACTATGTGCAAACATTCAAAGAACATTGTGTGATGATTGCCACGTGTTTTTAGCCCACGAAATTATGCTGTAATATTGCAGGTATGTATCTGAGTTACACAGGAATGA
This sequence comes from Megalonaias nervosa, assembly GCA_016617855.1. NCBI lineage: Eukaryota > Metazoa > Mollusca > Bivalvia > Unionida > Unionidae > Megalonaias > Megalonaias nervosa. The sequence continues at coordinate 42,844 of JAECUM010029066.1, read as the reverse complement.
CTCGCAATACAAAGAATGTTCTTCCTACTGATAATGATTAGCACCAAAGGAACATAACAGTCACCCTGCAGGAACGGTTGTCGCATGGTGCATGTTTATTTCTGAATAAAATATGAGTGACAATTATTGTGTACAATTGTCGCTTACAAGTCAATAAAATACAGTTTATTGTAATTAACCATGTGCTGACTCTACTGTAACAATGTAAGCCCAACCAAGACTTTTGAAGGCAAAAGTAATTGGTGAAACAGTCACAAAAAAGCACGAAACCTAAAGATGCTTGCAACAAATGATGCAGCTGATGATTATACAAACTGTCCATTGAGCTTTGTTGAAAGTATGGGTGATATGTTTGCTGAGGGTGGGTATAGGAAGAGACCATTATGCAGGACAGGCAGCTTAAACACAAAATCAAAACTGAGCTGTTTTAACGACAATATATTTTACGAATATATACATCGCTTCTTTCAATAGTAAATGTAATGGCACCTTACCTATCTGTATCTTAGGGGAGGAATTTTAAGAATGCGGATATACCGGACTATCCAGTGTCTGTAAAATTTCAACAACTTCTTGCTATGCAACAATGTGATATCCATGCAAATGAAGTGTTTTGGGTTCGTCCGTTTATTCAGCGGCTATCTAGATTATCCGCCAACACCTGGTATAAACGGAAACAAAGGTTATTGCTGTATTCACTTTTTTCCACAGAAACCGTCATATGGCTCCAAAAGAAATACCAGCTGGAATAAATGAAGGCAGATGTTTCGTATTAAATAAGAAGCAATTGTATCCAACTTCTCCGCTTCCGTTACAGGATATAGTTCTACTTCGAGCATACAGGAAACACCTCAGCTCACTATATCTAGTGTTGCGAATGCTCAGCAATTCACTTTTAGCGAATAAAACTGAAAGAATTCGATTGTTTTATACCTGGGAGATGAACCATTGTACATGGAGGGGGTAGGTAATCCATTCAGTTCACGGGTTTTGTGAACGGTAAATTAATCAGTCATTGCAATATATCTTTTTGTGTGTGACTGAGAAAGCAGGTCCAATAAGAGAAGTAGCTTTGACCATAAAACAGCCCCAAACCACACGGATGCGCACACCGCACCCCACAAACAAAAAGAAAGAAAGAAAATAAGTAGGACGCTAGAGTCCTCCAACTAATAAAATATCCTCGCTTTCCTTCTCTCATCAACAATGTAGTGGGTTGCTCCAGAAAACGAGTACAAGTCGAGGCCCCATATAAACTTATACGTAGTCCGTGAATGTCAGCAAAAAGGTATATCGTCATAACGGATTAATCCGCATTTTGAAGCTGTGATCACGGGTTCAGGGTCCTGCACGTTAAAGACGGCCCATCGCTCAGGTTTCTGCAACCCAAACATAATCTTACATTAATTAATGTCCCAACAAAGTACTTTGTATGAGTTGATAAATATTTATGCAGTCGGGATAACACGAACAAGTTACCTTAGGTGAACGCGAGAAGACAAATCAGCTCGACACTTACGAGTTCATTTAGTTCTGAAACCGTCGGGATGTAAAATAGGCCTTATGCGCCCTGCTGCGTGTCATAACTGGTGACGAATGGTAGCTCCGTAGTTACAGTGCCGGATATACTATTGACAAGGTGCAGTTTCGAATCCTACTACTGGAACAGCTCGATCGACTACTGTAGTATGTCCTTAGGCAAGACACCTGAATCCAGTTGCTCCTGCACTAAATAATGTACTTGTATTGCCATGCTGAGAAACAACATTCTGACAACCTTTTCAAGGGACATGTGTAAAACACCGTTAGACCGTTTCCAAGCAAAACATAATATATTAGAGCAATGAAAGAAATGAATGCTAGATTAGATATTTTCTGTGAATTAATTTACACAGAAATTGTTATATGAAGAGATGTGCACTCTCCCACAGCTGTATGACACCTTTGCCTCACCGATGCGACAGAGAAATCTACCTGTTTTGCCAACTTTACTTTTCCTATCTCAGTCTGGTTATCTCAGACCAGTCGTGTCAGTCATGGTGTCCACGCCCTAGGGACTACTTTATCAAGGGACGCAAGCATTGTTGTCTTCTGCTTGGCCTGATGGAGTTTGTTTTCCGATCAAACAAACGCCGACACATAGGGAAATTTACCGAAATATTTTTTATTTTTTTTTTTTTGGGAGAGAAACATATAACTTACAAAACTAAGATTTAAAAAAAACGATAAAGATAAAACAGAATGAAAAAGGACTACAAGCTAGGGAACATCTTGACTCTTAAATGTAGGAGAGCAAATATTGTAAATATTTACCCAATTGTGCCCCAGTTGAATCAAACACGTACCTGCAACCATTAATGACAAATAATGCACTTACCAGTCAGAAGGAATCATTTACCCGTCCACACGTTATTCCACAAGCAGATTTACCTTTAGCATATCCTTCCACTACTAATAGCAACACTTGCCATATTTCCAAGACAGAAAATATAAAATTTTCCAAGAAACCGTGAACTTGATAAGTTCAGCACCGTGTTATCCGATCGGGTCTGTATTTGGAGGGTGTTTCATACACGGGGTAATTTTACAATCAGTATCAATTACAACACCAGTATGTCACAGTTTCACCTCCTCCAAAGAAATGGAGAGTCATATACGATAGTAACACTGATCTCTAACTACCCATGAATAATCCAATCACGGTCACTCGTGCCCTTCGTTATGGTTATATACTCAGTAGAGCGGTGTACCCAGTATCGTTTCATTATTTACAATATAACTTTTCCAAACTGGAACCGATGAAAATGAAACATTTTCTTGTAATAAATATTAATTATTTATTGTTTAATTTCATATAACATCCATATATTAAATGCGATAATACCTCAGTACTATCAAACATTTTATGTTATTTTTTGGTCACTCGTAAAATTTGTGTACTTCGGATGGAACGGTCACGCCACAGCCCTCATCAACGTATTGTATTAATATACCGCATGTAAACATTTGCGCGTGAACTATATTGCAAAAGTGAAGAATTCTTTTCACTTTAGAGGAAATTGTATGGCGAGAAAAACAATCTACGTTGGGATTTGCACCGAGACAAGGAAATCTCAGTCCAGGGGTTACGTTATTTGTCTCCCCACGAGACTGGGATTTCCTTGTCTCGGTGCAAACCCCAGCATAGATTATATCAATCATTTAATCTTGGACATCAGCGTGCCGTAAGTTTAATGATTTTATAGAACTGCTTCTACATGTAAATGTGAGGAGGAAGTAAAACTCGTTAAAATGTTTGCTATCTACATAGAAAGTCGCCTCATTGTGCGTGCCTTACTTTATATAAAGGCGTGCTTCATTGACTAACAACCAACTTTCGCTGGACGTGCTCGTGACCATTCTGTGAAGCGAACAAGGCTTTCAAATTGGAGGAAGTTAAATGTATTGGAAAGAGAAATGTTGCAATTAAAATGATTTTATATTAAGGTGAATTCAAGCAGAAAAGTCGTTCTGGTGCATTTGTTTGTTAAAAGAACATTGAGATATTGGACATGATAAATAATAATGAAACTACTTTTTCTTAACCCATTTGTTTTTTCTCACTGATGATCCATTAAAGCGTTATAATCAAATTAGCAGGTCATAATTATTCTCCATCATTCTGCAGAATCGTTTTGTAAAGAACTGATATCTTCGAGCGACTGCGCCCATGATAACAGTCATTGGCACAATTTATTATCTAATGTTAGTCTGTCTGCTTTGAATCACTCAAAGTCACCGCCAAAGGATTATACAAACCTGCAACTTGTTAACATTAGATTTGAACTAAGATATGATTGTTAATATCTCATTGGATTTCAGATACATTCAAGAAGTAGTGTAATAAGAATTAGAATTTGCATGTCTACGCTCGATAATCTGGTGGTTGGTCAGTTGGAGAAGGACCCTCGATCTCTTTAATATCCCATGCCCTTGGTTTTCAATTTAGCATCAGGAATATTAATATTTATCGTACATATGATTACAATATGACAAATTAGGTAGTTGATCACTGCCATTTCCGTCAAATAGACAAATCCTTCACTGTACCATCATAACATATAGTGTTCCGTAGATAGTTGATGTTCTCCACAACACTTGGAGGCGTTAGCAATCTTCTCAGACAAAAGTATATTTCCAGATTTAAACAAATTGAATTATTCTTCGCAACATGATATTGATACCAATTTTTAAGTCTGCTACATATTTCATCTTGCCCTATTGTTTAGACTGCATGGCAGTGAACAAACTGCAAATGATTAAGACTTGTCCGATTAAGTTAACAAGATGATCATAAAAATGCATATAGAAGAAAACGGACTAACACATGGAAACCCTGCAATGAATCCAAAATTATTTGAAAATATATAGGTAGGTATCGGTAAGGGTCATTATAGATACATATGAGAGAGTGCTCAGTCACTAAATTACTCATGTAATAATGCCGAATTGAAAAATCATAAAAACGTTCATTTTGTCGATCTTATAAAACACAAAAGAAAAAGGTTTGCTGGTGATCGAACTTTTTCAATATGACAGTTATTAATATTACATAGGTTTCCGCAACAGAGCGACAACGCTGCCGAGTTATGACTGGTTGTAAATAACTGACGAGTTCCCAAGATCTCTGGTACTTTTCGTTGAGATTATAATTGTCTTTCTCATGACGGTTATTGCGATTATTGAAGGTGTATTAGCATTTTTCTTTTTCTCTATTTAACAAGAGACAGACGCCGTAACCCCGTCCTTTAACGTTCTATTTCTCCACGAGTTTAAAGCGATACGATTTACTTATTAACAAGTGATACCAAATTAATGATGTCACAATGCAATGCCGACGTCATTTCTAGGTGCTTAATAAACCTTTATTTTATGAAAGCGGACTACCTTAATTGAACTCAACACTTTTAAAATAAGTAATCTTCAGAAAGAAGTAAGGTCTGATAATATCAAACAAAAATTCCGTTAAGATACCACATGACTTCCCACGTCATTAAAACGTAATTTATCACATAGTCGGTACATTTTGCATACAGTGTGTGCAGTTTCATATTTTTGATATTATAACGTGTGAACATATCATTTTATGTGATTCTGATTGGTCCAAATAACCCCATGAAATTATTGTGCAGTATTCTCTTTACTGATTGGCTGCGATCGTGGGAAAACTTTTTTAACCCCGCCTTCTGGAATTGTTTGTTTTGAATGAACATTTTTTGGCCGCCATGTTTTGATTCGACTCGCGAAAGGGAATTGGGAAAAAATGGTCTTGACCAGTCTCAATATTGCCAATTTACCCCCACATGGGTTTTGTTATGTCATGTATAACATATCATAACATGAAAAATGGCAAAAACCCCAAGACAAGAACAATAACAAGTAAAACTATTGCTTAGATGATAACGAGGGTAGGGGTGGGGATGGATGGGCGGTATATCTGTAGCATAGAATCGACCCTATATACAAGCTTGGTTTAAATGTGAATTTACTGAAGTAAATAAACTCACCTTAGGTCACAGAAGAATGTAGACAAAAACCGCTCTCCCCAACTGACAGAACTTTATCCAAACACAGCATATTTACACGGTAAATATGTAATGCAAGTCCGACTCAAAAAGAGATTTGTTTACGTCTTCTGTACAATCCAATGTTCCAAATCAAATACTGCAAATATCCGGTCACAAATACATTGCCGTACATATGTGTATTTCTGCATCCAGTAATCTTCTCACAAAAATATCGCAACAATGTAACGTTTAGTTGTGATGTGGAAAATTTCAACGTAAACACTGTCACTGTGTTGTGTACACCAACTCAACCGGTACTGTGCACCGTATCGAACAATGTGACATCACACGCATTGGAGATTTTGTTTTAACAAATGTTTTGCCTTTTGTAAAATGTTCTGTTTATTTGGATGGACGATTATTCTTTGATTTATAGTTATCAAAAATGTATAATATACTTTTATTATTTCAACTTTGTTTGGGACTATTTTTTACGCACAACAAATGAAATGTACAGCGTCTGTCAGAATGAACGAAATTATTCGTTCTTCTTTCTATCTAAATAATTTCCCCTGAAATAAAACTATGTGATAAAAAGAATCTCAAATGGGTAACGAATAAATTTTAAATTTATGAAACTCGTTAAATAATGTCCAGCTTTTGCTCGCCAAGGTTTGCAAAAGCTGGACATTATTCAACTCGTTTCATAAATTCAATATTAAATTGTTACCCATTTGAGATCCTCTATTTATTACGCCAGTGATGTACAATGCTATTCAAATTTACTATACTTTGTGAACAAATACTAAATATAGCATCTAAGTCAAACGAACATTGCAGAGCACTTTATTTTATATTCTTACATATTTGAATTCATGACTAATGACTACGTTCACATTTCTGCTAAATTGATATACCAAAGAAAGATCCTTTAAACAATAATTTAGGCATTGCTATTCTGATAAACGAGCAGATTTTAATAATTCTGGAAGAAGAGGAACAAAAATGCAGCCACCGCAGTCGTTGTCGTCGTCATCCTCATAATCTCCAGTTCTGTGTTAGCCAGTGGAATGCTTTCATAAACAAGGGAAAAGGTATGACCCAGACACTATCTGGAAAATATATGATCGGACGCAGTGAAAAATCAAGCCAATGTGTATCAATCTCCCCTTCACGAAGTTTTCGTAGTCTGCAATAGCCATTGTAAACATTAATTATCATGCAGAAACTAAACTGAGATTAAAGTAACCTTAGCAAAGAAATGTTGCCCTCTTTTGTAACGAGTTAATTTTTTTTTTTTTTATATTTTATATTTACATTTTAACTACTACTATTTTTAAAATGTAAGATTTTAACTTTTTATCTGTACTATATAGCCAGCATTATGCTGACATACAGTTAATTACATGCAAACATATACGCATACTGAGAAAGGCTATAAAAGACATAATAACAAGAAGAACACAGTTTTCTATGTTATCAAAGTTGAGGTGCCATAAGGTTTATAAAAAGAGGAGATTAATGTTGTTTTTGTATATTTTTTAATAATTTTTCTTAAAATCTACTTATGAAGCAGTTATCATTATCCGTCTCTTGAAACCAGATTTTACTGAGTGAAAGTCAAAGGATTAGTTTAAACCAGGAGTTGTAGCCATCAGTACAAGTATAGTTCACGCATCAATAATTACCATGATTAGCCTCACATAAAAGGTATGGAGCCTGTTATCCATTTATCTAATTCCTGTGCTCATTCACGTGCACAATACAGTTAACCTGTTAGGGGTAACCTATCAAAATATGCGAAGTATTCTCATTAATATGGAAGGGTAAACGTTAAATAAACATACTTATTCAAACTTTGAACTGAACTGGTCAGAAAGGACTTCGGATTAGACTAGGATATATACATACAGCGTGGAAAACTCTTTATGATTATAAATCTAAATACTTAACCCATGTTACTAAGGCAAAAACTCCTATATTGCAATTACCTTGTATGGTGCAGTATTAACAGATATCAATCCATTTTTTTAAGTTTCTGATTTGGAACATACATGCCGTCCAATAAATGAACGAGAAACAAAATTTCAGTAAAGTCATTGAACATTGAGATATAGGCCACGTGTATATTTTTATGTGAAGTTACACCCTCTCAACAAGTTTCGTCATTTTAGGCATGATGTTATGCACACAGTATGCTATAAAGGCATGTGGTCAAAAGCTAAACGAATTCAGGAGTAGTACTCACCAGTTTGCATCCCTTCATCAAGTTTCTTGAGTCTAAACTGGATAGTACTATGTCCTAGCAATATTAGTAGCATGCAGAATAACCTACGTGGTCACGAGTTAATAGCATAAATTTAATCTATGCACGTAAAATGTCGAGTTACAGTACAATCGCTCTCCTCGACTTCGTAGAGGTGATCTATGATAATTAAATTGTTAACAAATACAAAATGACCAAAAACAAGAAACAATATATAAACTTATTATCAAATAGTCATTATAAGAGGGTTATATAGAAGTCTATACCTGGGGAAAATACATCTAGGAGTTTTTTTTGAAGTTTAAGGAGCTGCAATACATAGTCATTGTTAGGTTTGTCCAAGACAAAACAACTCATAACGATCAAGTAAGAACAAAAAGCTACGAGTTTCTTATGTCTTTAAAGTGCGCCCCAAATGCATTCATTAATTTACTTGCGACTTTTGATGAATATGCCAGATATTCAGATGAAATCATTCTTTTATAGAAAAAAGTTTAAAACCAAAATAAAAATAATAGATGTAATGTTAGAAGAATGTGATGGCTTTGAGAATATTTACAGCCTCAAATACTAAAATAATGTGACAAATTGAGGGAAAAATCTTAAATTTTTATTTCTCTCCATTTCGATACATCCTCGACATCCACCATATTTGCTGGCGGGTAGCGATTTCTGTGGATTCAGATGCTCAATATTTACGAGAGAATACCTACTCTTTACCCGTAAAGATTTATTGGCAGTTAGTTTCGACGTTAATTCTTCAGTATGTACGAATAGACTGGACTGCACAAACACATGAGAAAATTCAGGACTGGAGTAGTTGAAGACGTTCTCCGCATGTTTTCTACGCCTTACGGGGCACGTCTGCAATATACAATCATAAACCCATGACAAAAACTATAGACCAACCAATCCAAATATATTTCAACATTGTTCAATGACTTCAAAGACTTCAATATACATATTTGAAAAATGAATGTTTGATGGACGTTTTTTGTCAGGTAAATATTTAAATCTCTGAAACAAATCGACATTCTCATACAGAGTTCGAAAGATGAAAAGATAGGAGTTTATGTACGTGGTATAGCAGGTAGTTGAGTCGTACATTTGGGTATATATGAAAGGATAATAAGTCAGTGAGAAGTAGAGGATCGAGCAGGAAGTTTAGAAGTTCATTGAGGTCGGAAATTGTTGGTCATTTTGTTGGAGCTATATTCTCACTAGCATACCGCAACATTAATACAAGTGAAAGAAAAACAAGATGTCAATTTAATTTTCCTTCACGCAAGGTCGCCATTATCACTCTAAAGAGAAAGAAAGTGTATATGTATGAACGAAAGAAAGCCAAAGGAAAGAAAGACAAAAGAGTTAGGTATAAAAAGGAAACCAACGAGCGAAAACTAAAACTAAGTAGTATTACTGCGAACTTACATAACTACAAGCGATCTGGCCACGTGGGCACACAAGCACTTTGCACTCGATTGTGATGAAGGGGCTGCTATGGAAGCGAAAAGCAAACAGACTGGCTAGTAATACGTCACTATGATGGTCACTTTTACCCACCTCCTGACCGATGGCTTGAAAATTGCTCAACAGTGAAGTGTCCAGTGAGCAGCTGGAATGAACATTCAAAATGCAGTTTACAGGCAATGGTGACATAATGTAGTATAAGCCATGTGTGTACCGTATTTACACTTAACAACAACTTTAGCAAGATAATTTTTTAGACTTTATTTTCAAGATGGGGATATACGTTTTAAAGAGACTATTTAATCCTTAAATGTTTGATCCTACAATTGCTCATTTTTGTCCATATAGTTATCAGCTGATTTGTATCTTTTATCAGTTCGTATGACAGAGAAACTGTACAGCAGACATGTGCGACTTCCTCCAGGGTGCGGGCCGGATAAGCGGGTTTTATTGCCATACTCAAACAGCAAAATTGAAAGAATAACACATACTTTTTTTCGAAATGTGTGACAGTGCCGTCAACCCTTATGTGGAATGTTCATTAGTCCTTACTCAAATTTAAAATTGTGACATTGCCGTTGACCCGTAAATGGCATGTTCGTTAGTCCGTACCGAAATCAAAACCATTTTTTCTGGTAAAATATGTGTTCTCGAAAATACTTACCCAATCATAATACCTTAGGAGAACTACAACTACCTCGCAAATTCAGCCCTCACAAATAACACTTTTAGCTAAAATAAGCTAACTCCCTTTGATATAGGGATTGGCGTCAAATACCGAGAATATTTCAGATTCTACTGGAGCGTAAGCTACGCTCTCAATGTTTATATAACTGTGGGGAGGCTTGGAGGGTTTATGTGTATTAAGATTAGGTACGTATTCTCGAAGAAACATATTATACTAGCAGAATATTGGCTTCTTTAAATACTTCACTCAATCATAATACCTCAGGACAATGGGTAAGATGTGGAAGGAGATACGTCCAATTACCAGGCAGATGCCATGTCCGGTCCCCTGATGTATGTGAGACAGCTCTAGATAACCCCACTGGATAATACTCCATCTGTTGAGGAGCGGTTTCAAATAGGGAAAAAAAAAATTTCACCGCAAATCCAAGTCGTGAAGCCGAGTCTTAAGAAGTTGTAGAGCTACCTGGAAAGGTGACCTGTTGTACCACGCGTATAGGTCCGACCAGATCGAGTTGAGCCCTTTGGAATGAAAGATCTTTGAGATAAAAACTGGACAATGTGGATTCCTATCTCCATCCCACGGCCTGAATGATGTCAGAGAACAGTTCCGGTCAAATACTATGCTGTTGGCAATTGCTCTATCCTCGTGAACCGCAATGCATAATAATTTCATTTGATTTGGGGTTATTGTTGGATATGAAGAGCGAATAACCCACTTTATCCAGAACGAAAGAGTCTGTTCATTTTGAGAGGTAAAACTAGGCGTAATCTCCCCCGACGCATAGGTTCTGTACTATGAAGATACCACTTCAAGGTTCGTACTGGGTTCTGTGGGTGGCCTTGAGCTGAAGTGTCCAAATTAGACAGTGTTATCATTACAAACGTCTGGTTACCCATTGACAGAGCTTGTTCTTGGGGATGAAAGAGGGTGCTGTCATGAGTGAAACTGACCCGTCTTGTCGGAACTGTATGAAATTTGGGTCCACTGATAGTGCATGTATGTCACTGATTCTGCCCGCCGTCGCTAATGCAAAAAGGAAGCAGGTCTTGTATGAAAGGCGAGACAGTGATACCACTGAAAGTGGTTCAAATGGTGTCTTGTTCAACCAGGTAACTACACATTATAGCGTTCACTTTGGGCACAGAGCCAATGAGGTCGTTGATGCAAGACTTTTCCCCATCTGAGTGGTGCAATACGGATTAGGGGACACACTGATTCTCTTGTTTTCCATATCAACTTTTGTAACCAGAGGTGTTGGATGGCAGCGTATGTGTCCAGTCCGTTCCAATCTATAGAGAGCGCATCGACTGCCCAGACAGTTGGATCCGGGACTGGTGAGACGAAGCTTGGGAGTTTGGTATTCCACCTTGTCGCAAACAGATCCCAAACCAGGATGCAAAGGTCTGGAGACTTGGCTCTGCCTTGCCGTTTGAGGTAAGTCACCACCGTAGAGTTTAGGGAACTGCCAACAGTAAAAGTCCTTCAAAATGGCCGTCATCTCTAGAAAATTGATATGCAGGTACACTCCACTGGCTTCTCGAAAAAAACGATAGTAGATGTGCCCCCCAGCCTTATGTACTTACATCCGTACAGACTGTGATATGTGGCGGTTGTACCTGCAGAGGTATACCCGTTGTTAGCCAAGTTAGGTTGCTCCAATTCCGCAGATTGTAGCAAATATTTATGCAGATGGAGTGACGTTGGTTCAGTGGGTAAACTATTGGCCTCCATTTGGATACAAGAATAGTTTGTAATGGGCACATATAAAGGCGACCTGGGATTATGAGGTCAGCTGCCGCGTTAAGCAAATCTAGTACGTGAGTGAACTGCCGTTCCGGTCAAGTTTTCATCGACAGTAAAGGAGCCGCTATAGTCAGGATTTTCAATGCCCGTCCTTAAGTGAGACGTACTCTGCTTAATTGTGTGTTGAATTCATACCTAGATTAACACATTGTTGAGAAGGGGCTAGGTCGGATTTGTCCTGGTTGACAAAAATGCCTAGATTGGTAAGTAGTTTAACAAGGGTGATCAGGTGTTCTAATATATTACTCAGTTGACGTTTTTGTAGGACGTCGTCCAGGTAATTTGCCGTTGCCACCGCAGAGATGGTTTGGACATGAGCCATTACTCGATTCAACAGAGGAGTGAAGACGCAGAAACTAATGTTGAGTCCAAATGGTTGAGCTCTGAATTGGTATACGATGTAGTTGTATGCGAATCGCAGGAAATTCCTGGAAGCCTTGTGAATAGGGACGTCAAGATATGCATCTTTTAGGTCCACACTATTTGCGGAGTCTCCCTCTTGGATGTCATATCAAATGCGACTTGCTGTTTCCATCGAAAACCAAGGAGAGTGAATTAATTGATTGAAGACACTTAGGTCGAAAGTAGGGCGCAGAGTGTCCGTTGCCTTTGCGACAAGAAAAGTCTGGAATAACACCCCGGAGAATTTATATTTCGAACGATATCTACCTCCCTTTTCCGGAGAAGGTTGTTTATTTCTTGCAGCAAGATGGTGGCTTTGGAATGGGTCTGCTGAGACGTTTTTAGCTTTTGGGGCTCTAGACAAAGACAGTGTATTGAAAGTGATGCAATGTCCATCAAAAACAATTTGTCGAGTCCGTTGATTGTCGTGGCATATCTTGTCCCATTCTGAACTGAAGCCTTCCTCTTACTAGGATCTGTGGTGAGAGATGAGTCGAGATGATGTCATTTTTCGAGAGATGGAGGCGATATTGTAAAGAAAACCAATTTTTCCTAGTAAAATATATATTTTTCGAGAATACGTACCCAATCATAACACCTTAGGAGAACTACTACTAACTCGCAAATCCAGCCCTCCCAGATACTACTTTTAGGTAAAGCAAGCTAAAAGTTGTACGCCGCCTATGTGGCTATCAGGAAGAGTGATCTCCCGTTAGGTATAAGACTTGGCGGCAAAGCCGAAAAATATCTCACTTACTACTGGAGTTGTAGTCATGCTCTCTATGGATGTGACTGCGGGGTAGATTGGAGGGTGTGTGTGTGTATTATGATTGGGAAAGTATATTCGAAGAAACAGATTTTACTATGAAAAATTGGTTTCTTTTTCATATACGTTACACAATAATAATACCTTAGGGGAATAGGCAAGAAGTTAAGGGAGGTATGTCCCTTACCCAGGAGATATAATATATGGTCCCCTAAGGTATTTAGACAGCCTCTAGGTAAACCGACTGGAGGGGACTCCATCTGTCTGGGTGCGGCTTCAAAAGGGAACAGATTTCCACCATAAAATCGAGCGGAAGCCGGAAAGTCGTGTCTTAAAAAGCTGTCAATTGATCTGGAATGGTGACCTGTTAAGCTGCGGGTATTGGTCCTAACAGATCGAATTGGGCACTCTGGGATGACAGATCTCGGAGATAAAAGCTAGAGAATGTGGACTTTGATCTCCATTCCTGCCTAAATAACGACGGTTAGCGAACAGTTCCGTACTGATGCTAGGTTGGTGGCAACTGCTCGAGTCCTGTGAGCCGCAGTGCATAATTATTTCATTGAGCTGGGGTTATTTCCCTATATCCTGACCAAAGAACCCCCTTACTCCAGGACGCGATAGCCTGTGCTGATAGATCTTCCTGTCCTTTTATGAGAAGCAGAAAGCAGCGTTTTCTCCCTCGACGCAACGGCTCTGTGCTCATAAGTATCACCTGAAAACACGGACTGGACCTAATAGGTGGCCTTTAGTTGATGTGTCCAGATGAGACAGTGGGTTCATTACAGAAGTTTAGTTACCCGGAGAAGGGAGGCGGTTCTCGGCGATGAAAGAGGATGCCGTTACGAGTAAGACTGACACTTGCAGACATTCTGACCAACCTTCATCGTCAGTTCGTCTTGAGACTGAATCCCATTCATGCCCTGAGGTATTCGGAGTCGGAGAAGATAAGCTGTTCCGTCGAAGATAGCCAGAGAGAACGAAAGTCTCCTTGTTGGCTTGCTTGCGGAATTCCTTGATCTGGCCATTAAAAAGTAAATTAGAGGATAAAGGCTGTGATTGTAGCTTGGCCTTATGATGATCCTTAAGGAAGGTGGAGGTAGAGAGTACTGCGTCTCGCTCGGCCAGTTGTAAATTTGTAGGTTCTGTTACAGCATTTTGTTATAGTGTGTTGAGCAGCTCTGCTGAATGCTCGGGCCACTCTACAGAATGACCCCCACGCATGCCCTGTGGAATTCGAGGAGGGAGAAGATAACCTATGTTCCGCCTGTTGGAAGATAGCCATGTATACTAAGTCCAACATAGAGCTCACGGCTACGACATTGCCGACCGACTGCTGAGAGAGATTAAGTGTCATCCGATCCGTATTTATCGGGTATGGCTTTTTCATCACCAAAGCTGTGATATCAAGGCTGACGGATGGGATTTCCAAATGAAATACTGGTGTATAGCGACTGCAGAACCGCCGACGAAAGGTAGATGTTATGTGCTTTTGTGAGAAAAACTAGTTTATGCTTGGATCTTGTAATTGATGATGTAGGCAGTTCAGAATGTTTGTAACTATGCCAGAGTGCAGAAATAATTTAAAGTTGGATTGTTCATTTTCATCATAATATCAACTGATGCTGTAGCTCAGGTCCAGACAGTTGATGGAGTGGGAGGAACTCCGGAACTAAAAGGTGGAAAGCTTCTTCGCTAGAAGCTCTGAAGGCTGAGTCTTCCTACGACATCTCGCAGGCCTCCGTTAGGGACATGAAAGATTACCAGGCTCTGGAAAGGATTGTGAAATGAATCAGAAAGGATACAATAAGTGACATAACTGCTGAATTCAATGAAAACAGACAAGATCCTGGTGGCATAAGAACAGCTCAGCTTCATTTACATAGCCATGGTTTTTAAATGTTCCATGTTACTAGGAAGAACGTTGGGATATGAGAGGTGAATCGTTTTTGTTTGTTGTGTTTGTTGTTTTGTTTGTTATTGTTATTATTTTGATTCATTTTATTTTGTGGTTTAACGCCATTTTTCACTATATGCTAGGTTAACCGTGGCGGCCAATATATTTGGTGGAGAAAGACTCCGGGAAGATCAACCGACCCACTGGAAGTCACAGGCAAGATTTCACACATTGTCGCGTTGGCCGAGCAGAGTCCAGTCGATACTCGAACCCATTCGGAGAGAAGTAAGATGGGAGTTATCTGTAAAGGCGTGCGCCCTAGACCACTCGGCCAACGTGGGTGCCGAGACAAATCGTACAACAGCGCACGACATGAAGTCGCGAGAAAAGAGGGATGTGTCTAGACAGATGGACAGTGTGATATTTTCACACATTTCCCAAACAATCGGGATTTATTTAGGACGACAATGCGCCTGTTCATCGACCTCTGATCATAAAGGACTATGAGACGAGAAGTCTAATAAAATGCATCAGTTCGCCAACACAGTCGACTTGTATTAACATTACAGAAAATGTCTGGTTGTTTATTAAACAGACACTTTATTGTAGACTTCATTTGATACATTCCAATAGAGATTTGGCGCATATTGATACAAATTTTGACTGACATGTATTCAAAGTTTGTTGAAAGCTAGCGATAGTAACAAAACTGATAGCACACCTGGCGATGTATTAAGGTAAATTTTCATTTTCTGATTTCTCCACTTCTCTTTTAGAGCATAATTACTATTACGAAAGGCAACTGACTGACTTTCGGAAGAAAACAATATGGCGGTCATTTTACTAAATATGTTTTGTATATCTCTGAAGAAATGGACCCAGAGTCTGAAATCCTCTAATTAAGAACTTTCCATTATACATATTCAAGTGGAAATCAATGCTCTCTGGCAGACATATATAAATAACCCGATAAAATAATTACTTTCTACATAATGATTGTTGTTCTCGGAAACATGTCGTGCATTATATAGCTTTAATTTACTAATCCCAACCTTTCTGATTAATATTGTATTTTGGAACTACATTTTCGTATTCTGTTCCTGTCAGAGAGAATTAAAACAGTGTAAACGCGTACGGTATATTTAAAAAAACTTCTGACTGAACTTTAATTAATGATGCAGAAACATTCGAATGCGTATATGAGAATAATATGTATTTTCGAGGTTTGCCTGCCCGTAAAATATGTTCTGGAAAGTATTATCGCACTGAAAGCATATTCCAGCATTTTTAATTTAGACAATAGGAAGAAAGCAATTTAAAACACAAACATGATAATAATACTTACCCATTAGATACGAAGAAATATTTGGTGTATGCCTCTGTAATGTCGGTACCGGGATAAACTGTGCAGGTTAACGGAAGAAGATTATATTGCACTGTAATAAAATGTAGAAATTGCACTGGAATAAACTCGCCTAGATTTTAAAAGAATCAAACAAAAGTACAATATATAAATCGGAACAGTTCTCGTGGTTCTGTGTAAGCTTCACATATGGGATGATGATCTCAAGGATCTGCGCGAGTCTAGTTGAACGAGACTTAAATTCTCGATTCACCTGGTTACTTAAATGCCTTTCTGTGCAACAGTTAAGATTTGGCTTCAAAGGTTAACCTAACGGAAAACAAAAACTTTACTCTTTGAAATTGTTATGCATCGTATTTGTTAGTTTCCTCTTTTCGTCTCTTCTTCCTGTCTGAAAACGTTGACATAACCTTTCACATTCAACGTTGGACATTCAGTAGTACGCTTCATTATCTGGCAAAATTAAAGATTGGAACATTGAAGGGAAACTTATTGAATTTTGTTTGAGTATACGGCACAACAAACTAATGGCTGACGGTGGTACTGGAATGGTGATTTTGTGTTTGTGTACGAAAGAATAGCAGGAAGAATCCATCCATCCATCCGTTTACACATGAAGATATGATGATAGACATATATAGAAAGACGGAGAAAGTGTACCTACCTGGCCCCCTTAATACCCAGTACAATGTTTGTCCAATCGAAGCATTTGTAGCTAGGAAGAGTAAGTCTTGCGATGCATAGATCCTCGATGTAAGCGTGAAAGACGGTGTTATGCCCGGTTGGAGTATAGTGTAGTCTCTTGAAAAAGAAGAGATGTATGGACATTTTAGATATTAATAATTATTATTAAATAATTACATTTCTAGATAGTGAAAATATTATGTTCTTGTTTTTCGATAGGCACACATGTCGTACAAGAGTCACTGACACCCTGCATTTTATACAAATCCATCAACACTCTTCTCTGAGTATGGATTGTACAGTAGTATAAAATCTATCAAGATATTTTAATCTTAACTATAACAATTGAGTTTTCCCTACAGGAAACAAAACCTCTTAAAAACTTTATGTCTTAGAGAATATTATGTTTCCGAAATAGTTCGTCTATGCGTCTGGCATTTTTTAATTGATGACTTTCATAACCAGTTTGAAGGTTTCGATTCCAAGAACTCCTCCGAAACATATTTGCTATTTCTTATTATTTCAAAGCTTTGAATTTTTTTTCCATCTGATGATATTGTATTAATTCACCCACAAATTTCACATTGTTTGTTTTCACTCTAAAGAGAAATTCTTACACTGGAGTCAACTGAACACGGACTGTTTTATAGACTTGCGCCGAGATGTCATTGCATTTAACTGTAAAAAGTTTCGAGGTCTTTCCGCCATAGATAAAATTTGTCTCCTCTCTTGTGCTGAAAACCACTCTTACGTCTGTGTTCTGTAAGCAAGCAGACAAACTACCTTTTATCAGCAATATACTAAAAAATGAAACATAGAAACCGTTTTCCTAGTGAAATATATTTCTTCGAGAATACTTACCCAATCATAATACCTTAGAAGAACTACTACTACCTCGCAAATCAAGCCTTCCCAGATACTACTTTTAGCTAAAGGGAGCTAAACGTTTATCTGTCGACCTATGTGGAGATCACGCAGAGTGATCTCCCCTTATATTTAAGTCTTGGCGGCAAAGTCTAAGAATCTTTCTGTTGCTACTGGGGCGGAAGTCACGCTCTATATGGATGTAACTGCGGGGAGGCCGGGAGGGAGTATATGTATTATGATTGGGTAAGTATTTTCGCAGAAATATTTTACTAGGAAAAAAATGGTTTCTTCTTTAAATACGTTAGGTCAGAGGTGGGGGAGGTACACCCATTTACCCCAAGGATGCCATCTACGGTCCCCAAAGGTACTGAGACAACTTCTAGGTAACCCAACTGGATGGTACTCCATCTGTCATGGCGCGGCTTTAAGTAGGGAAAAATTCTCCCAGCCTCGCAAATCCAGATGAAGACGCGAAGCCCCGTCTTAAGAAGCTGTCGATCGACTTGGAAGGGTGACCTGTTGAGCTGCAGATATAGGTCCTACCAGATTGAATTGGGCCCACTAAGATGACAGATCTCGGAGATAAAAGCTCGAGAAAGTGGACCCTGATCTTCATCCCACAGCCTGAATGATGTCGACTAGCAAACAGTTCCGGTCCAATGCTACGCTGGTGGCAACTGCTCTAACCTCGTGAGCCGAAATACGTAACAAGTTCATTTTCGCTGGGGATATTTCTCTATATGCTGAGCGAATAACTGATTTCATCCAGTACGAGATATTCTGTGTTGATATATCCTGCTGTCCTGTCTTGAGAGGTAGAAAGAAGCGTGATCTCCCTCGACGCAACGGCTCTGTTAAGATACACTTCAACGCCTGAACTGGGTCTTGTAGGTGGCCTTCAGCTAATGTGTCCAGATGAGACAGAGGATTCATGACGAAAGTCTGGTTACCCGTGGAAGGGAGGCGGTTCTCAGCGATAAAGATGCCATTACGAGTAAGACTGACACGTCTTGTCGGAACTTGCATGCAATTTGGGTCTGCTGATAGAGCATGCATTTCGCTAATTTTTTCTGCAGTCGCTAACGCCATGAGGAAGCAAGTCTTGTAGTAAAGGTGCGCGCCAGAGATGCTCTTGAAATTGGTTCAAACGGTACCTTCTTCAGCCATGTTAATACCCTAGATAAGTTCCACTACGGAATAGGGTTCATGTTTTCGGCCATGTGTAATCAAAGTTGGCGAGTATGTTCGAGAAGTCCTTGTTTTGTCCGATATTATCTTTTTCGTGATGACGAAAGGTGTTAGCGATCGTGGAGCGGTTACCTTTTATCGCACTACGTGTGAACTTTCTTTGAAGAGCCAAAGGAATAACTGTTTATGGTATAGATGCTTGGAGAGGTATTATGTGTTCGTCTGTGCATCACTGGGTGAAAACGTACCATACGTCTTCGTGTGCTTTCGGAGTGGAGTGCCTTCTTGCTAGCGCTATTCTCTCAACGACAGTTTGTGAGAACTTTATTTCTCGGGGCCTGTTTAATATGATCCAGACGTGAAGGTTCCATAGATCTGAGTAGGAATGAAACAAGTGCCGTCGTGGTTGTTTGAGTAGATAAGAGAAAATCCGAATTCTTCGAGGAGTTCCCGTTGCGAGATTGATGAGGTCGTTGATCCACGACTTCTTCCATAGAAGTGGCGCAATGGGGATAAGGCGGCACTCTGATTCTCTTGCTTTCTGTATTACTTTCGGAATCGATGGTGTTGGAGTGTAGGCGTATGAATCTGTGCAGTTTCCTATCGATCGATATAATGTCGACTGCCCAGGCTTTGAGTCCGGGACTGGCGATACAAAGGTTGGGAATTTGCTATTCCATCTTGTCGCAAACAGGTCCACCAAATATTAGTCACAACGGGTACAAATATGAATGAAAATCGAGGGATGAAAAGACCATTCCGCATGTATTAGTTGATTATTCCGAGACAAAGATTCGCCTATTACGTTAGGAGTCCTGGGATGTGGCGAACTTATACGTGAATTTGTTGTTGACAACATCACTTTAGAAATTCTCACACCTGAACGCAAAGGTCTTAGGACTTGGTTCCTCCTTGTCGTTTGAGAGAAGTCACCACTTTGGGACTTAGTTTCTTCTTGTCGTTTGAGATAAGTCGCAACTGTAGAGTTGTCGGAGAGAATGAGAAATATTTTGCCGTGCAAATATTCCTGCCACCAGCCAAAAGGCTTTCACAATGGCCATCATCTCCATAATTTATTGAAATGGAGATGTCGTTCAGCAGCAGAGAGGGTGGACCCTACAAAATAGTGTTCGAACAAATATATTTAAACATGAAAATCATGCTAAATAAGGCAAAAAATATAGGGTCAATAACGCTAAACCAGAACCTCTAACCGAATTGAGATTCTCTCTACGTGGATTATTTACGCTATTACTCGTTCGTGACACCTGTGTTTGTAAATGCTATGCGTGTTCGTTTATGTGCTCGTGCGTGTAATTTTTGTCAGTTCACCCTCTCTGCTGCTGTGGATTTAAAAATTTTATTTATTTATTATTATGCCTGAATAATCAGATTACCGTAATATCGTTACGGATTTAGAGTTAAAATAAGGATTATATGATAACTATAAATGATTTATGGGCACTTACTCGTTTTTTTGAATATCTCGACCGTAACAAAATTACGAATATTAAAAGTATTAATTATTTCTACAATAAAATGATTATCGACGAACATGGAAACCAGCATTATTTTATTTATCCAAATAAATTTATCGGATTCAGGTGCATCGATAATGAGATTGTGCCTGTCATTGGTGCTAAAAATATTTTCAATGATACTACTGATCATTATGTTAGATTTATATTTGATGAAGAAATGAAGCAACGAAATTATCTTCTCCGCGAACCTGAAGAATTTATAGAAAAACAACTTGGTAGACCACTCTCCGAAAAAGAGAGAAGTATGAGAAATGCTGTGATAGAGTATGATACTCGCAGAAAAAAAGAGATGAAAGAGTAATCATGACAAAATTACGAGATTGGAATTACTGATCTATTGGTGTTGTACGTGATTTTTATCAGTTCACCCTCTCTGCTATAATTAAATTATTGTTATATCAATAATGATTGGTAAACCACATTCAGCTAGATTAGCTCGAGAACGACTAGAAGCAATCAAGAAATATCTACCTGTCCGTGATTCTGTCAGACAAAAATTACAAGCGCGTCAGCAGACACAAGAAGAATTTGCAGAAGGTGCAGAACAATTATTTAAACCAATTACTGAACCAACAAAGAAAATTGTTTCAGCAACTGAGGAAACACATAAAGCTCTTGAAACATTGCCTGCCGATATTGCTGGGCGTCTTCGAGCAACTCGACCACCACCCAGGCAACTTCCTCAACCATCACCTGAACCACCAAAAAGCAAAACCAAAATAGTAGATAAATTCACACCTGAAGGTATTGTCGCTATCAAAGACCCAAATAAATTACTAAAGATTGCCGCGTACGGATATTATCAAAGAGAAAAATACGTGAAACCTGAATATATTAATACGTTGAAATCTGGCGATTGGGTTAAGGATGTATTTCGTATTGCTCATGACACTCCGCAGATCAGATCTGTGGAAGATGTTAATCGGTTTGATATTTTTAACCAGGTAGTGAAAGAGTATATTGAACAAGTAAAAGAACAAGAAAATAAAACGAAGAAGAAATCAAACAGCAACTTGAAAAATCAAAAGCAGGAAGGAAATCAAGGAAGAAAAAAGCAGTGGGAACAACAGGTGAGAAAGAAGAAGAATTCTATGATGCCGCGGGTGCCACTGGAAGTGGTATTGGTACAGGTACCAGGGGAAGTGGTCTTATTACTCCATGTCCCGATAACGTCCTTGCTGACGTGGACAGATTAGAAATTCTGATTGGTGGAAAACGAGCTGGTAATAATTCTCCAGAAATTATTAATGAAGCAGCTGCTATTTGTCAACGATTATTTACAGGCGGTATCATGGATATTAACTTGTATCGGTCCCTCATTAATGAAATCGCCGATGATTATCACAGTGATTAAATAGTTAGATATAATTACTATAATAAGATGATCATACATGTTGCTCAACGTGGACCAACTATGGTCAGGGTAATAAATTCGAGATTACCTACATATAAAACATTTTACGGAGATGGACTCGACGATGTTGTTCAGGGTTTATTTAGAAGGATAGCCCCAAAAGCAATACCGATTTCAAAGCAACTAGGAATGAAAGCTATTGACGTTGTTCGTGAAAAAGGTATTAGTGCTGCCGGCGACGTCGCCAGTAAAGCATTCTCTGCAATCAAGGACAGACTAACACGATTAATACGACGAAAACCTCAGCCAGTAAAATTACCCAGGACTGAAGTGATGCCTGCAAACGTTAGTGAAATAATAAATCAAGCCGCAAATCAAAAATTAGAGTCATTGGCTGGTGAAAAAGAAAAAAATATAACCGCTAGTCTGGTAGCAGGAAGTGGTTTTCGTGTTAAACGATAACAAATATAATAAGGATGTTCAAACGCATATCTGATCTCCCATTCGACATGGACACACCGGTTCTCAAAGATGAATCGGTACGTGATTATCAATATTATTCTTATGACGCACGTGTACCTGACGAGCGTGGGAGAACTGAATTACAAGTTCAGGATACAAGCAAGTATTTCTTACCCGCTGAGGCATTTATTGAAGTCGAAGGTAGGCTTTTAAAATTAGATAATACAGATTACGGAATTGGTGATAGAGTTGGTTTTGTCAATAATGGTATTATGGCGTTATTCAAAAGTGCCGCATATAACGTTGATGGACGAGAGATTGAGGTTTGTCATAACGACATCGACGTTGCCACAACGATACTTGGTCTTGCAAGATATAGCGATGATTACTCAAGATCAGCTGGTCCATCAATGATGTTTGTCAAAGATACAACTGATCATCCAGAAAACAGAAATGTAACACTAAATGCAGCTGGGGACACAGTTGTATCAATGAATGAAATTTTCAACTTGGGATTCGCGTCACGTCGAGCAATGCTGGGCGACTATGAAAGATTTTCATGTGCAATTCCACTGTCACACACCTTTGGATTTTGTACAAATGTTAGAAAGGTTATTTTTGGAGCCAAGCACACAATTGTACTTGTACGAAAAATTACCGACGATGATGCAATATGGCACGCTGAAGGAGCTAACGCAGGTGCAGCTGAAGCACTTCATGGTAAAGTAATACTGACAAAACCTTCATTGTGGATGCCAGTAATGACACCAGCAATATCTGAGGAACAAAGGTTACTTTTTTTATGGACAGCGGCGGTAAATCAACATTGTCATGGCTAACAATGACCACAGATTCCATCCAGAGTAACATTAATGGTTTATTTACATGGCAAATAGCATCACAGCAAGGTGTCTCTGCACCGCGACATATATTTGTTGCACATCAAGATGTTACGCGAGTAAACTCGCAAATACGAAGTATTATGATATTTGATAAACTCGGCGTTACTGAGATTTCTTTGAGGATAAATGGACATCAAGAACCAGCCTAGGATATTTTGATAAATTTTGAACAAAACAGTGTTGCACGTGCGTATCATCGTCTGATGACGTTCATTGGACGTGATCAAAATGTTGATACTGGTTTACAAATATCTCAGCGGGACTTTACGACGTTGTATCCGATCTATTACTTTTCGCTGGAACACTTGGATTTATTCAGGCAATCTGTCGTTGACATACATTTTCGAGCTCGTGTTACAAGAGGAGCTATTGCTAATTACAGAGCAATCGCCGTCATACTCAGTGATAAAACAAGGTTACTTGAAGGTGCTGGTGGTCGAATGAGAGTTATTGATGCGCCAATAGAAAACATGTAATTAGATCATGAATAAAATTATAAATGTCATATCATCATGTTAGTGTCAGTCTGACTCCTGGTCAGATTAAAAAACTGCAGTCGGCATCAGCGAAGCGATGTGGAATAAAAATATCACTAGCGCGAGAACAAATCTCAGGTGGTCCGAATAAACTATCGCTGACAGAACGCCAGCTCAATCATTTTAATGAAGCCAAACAATCAAAGACCGGTATACGCGTAAATCTTTCTACGGGTGCCATCAAAAACATTGCTAAGACAGGTGGTATATTTCCACTTCTTGCAGCTATCCCAGGAATAATAGCCGCTGCAGCCCCAGCTGTTGCAAAAGCAGCTGCGTTAGGTGCAGTTGGAACAGCTGCTGGAATGGTGTTAAAGAAAGCAACAGGGAAAGGATTTAAAAAAAGAAGGTCTTGGTCTGAGACTTCCAGGAACTCGATACGGGAGTGGATTAAGAATTCCAGGGACTCGCTGATTTTCCCGCTATCCAATTTTGATTTACTCGATGCTGCTACGCGATTAAATATCAAAAATTTCAGAGGTGTTTTTATGCGTGATCAATTACCACACAAACCAAACAACGTTGAAACAGGAATAATCAACCTCGATAAAAACTCTGGCCGTGGTACTCATTGGGTTGCTTACGCGATTGATCCACGTGGAATGATTTATTTCGATTCGTACGGACTGGTACCACCAAAAGAATTTTTAAAGTATGTCACTGGTGATTCTATCACTGGCAACATTCCAATCTGGTATTCAACGCTACCAACACAAACATTAACGGATCCATCAATATGTGGCCGTGAAGCACTGACAGTACTTGATGCTGTATCAAGATCAGCGAAACCACTCCATAAGGCTGTACACGAATACACAAGTTCTGTTTTAAATAATCGCTAATCATATAATGGTAGATATTTACGGAAGATCAGCTAAAACCCGAACAACATTCGGAACCCAACAAACACCAGATGAAGATTTACTCAAGCGAGTAACAAGGAAGATCAATAATGAATTATCTGAACTGCTCAATCTTGCCAACGTTGATCCAAACGAACTTGTTATATTTCAAAACCGTGAAGGAAAATTGAAGACGAGTAATATTTCAATCAACGATATTATTATTTGTAGTCGATTATCGCGAGAAGGTCTTATTGCTGTATATGACAGAGAGGGCAAACTTGTTCCTAGTGGTATTACTGCAGTGTCGATCAATGATAGGTTGTCAACATTCGGTGATACCATGCACGGCGTTCTCAACATGAACAATAATAAAATTACCAACGTGGGGGAACCAACAGATAATCTCGACACTGCAACGAAGAAATATGTCGATGATAAGGAAATTCCAGTGACAACTTCGTTAGCTACAATCAAGGATGGAATGACCACACTCAGAACTAATTTTACTAATCAAGTACAACTGTTTCTGACTTTTCGCAGAAATGTAAACAGAACCATTAAGGAATTTTTTGGAAGTCCACCAACCGTTGACATAAATCTCACCGATATAAACACGAGAATCAACGATATTTTCAGTGGAATTCCTAATATCATCAATAAAACTAATATCGTTAAAATTCCACACAAACAAATTAACAATATCGTGTACACAGTATCAACATGGACACCGCAAAATAACACTATCAAACATACCGCGGAGGTCACTGGTGTGTACAGGCTGTCCGTATTTAGTTCTGCAAAATTTAGGATATTTACCACGTATCTATGGCGTCATATAACCCAAAAATTTTCTGAAACCGTGTCTATAGTGTTAAATAAAGATACCGAAGAAACGTTCATGTTGGAATCATCTGATAAAAAATTAACCTCGGCGTCTTACTGGTGGTGTCTGGAATTTGTAACTGAAACACCTCGATTAATTACTTAATACAGTATAATGATAGACGTTCAGCGATACAGACACGATCAAGTAACAACATGGCAGAATAAACTAAAAACCATCATCGATGATTATACAGCAAAAATAAAGAAATATCGTAGACGTGCGGTTGTCGTTGATATCATCGTTTATTCGGTTTCCGCGATTGTTGCTGGAACCGGCGTAGTATTATCAACGTTGACGATGACAGCGCCGATCGTTGTAACAATCGTTGTTTCATCGTCAACCACGATCGCTGAAATATTCAATATTATCGCGAAAAAGATAGATACGTGCACAAATGAAAAATTGAACGAGTACACGATGAAATTACATACTGCAACTGCAGCATATTCCAAATTATTGTCGATGATTTCTTCGTCGCTCAACGATGGAATAATATCTGATGAAGAATTCGGCATTATAATAAAGATCTACAATGAAGTATTTAACCGCAGCAATGCCACGGGTGATTAGATCACGGAAATAAATAATTTAGAGCAACAATAATATAATTATCACAACAAAATCTACATTATCAGATAAAATATCTGTCGATGATGTCATTGATACAATTAAATCGATTTATGAATATTTTGGAGCAACTTTTACTTTGGATGATAATACAGGAGATTATATTATAAAATATCCTGATTGGCCAAAATCAGATTTTATTAACGATGAACGCTGGAGAAATCATCATCATCCCGGTGAAGGAATTGGTGGCCCCGATGTTAAAGTCGTGGATGAACACACTGAGATGGTAAAATTTCATGTATGGAGTGTCAACGGTTGGTTTGAAGATTTTGAAAAATCAATTAATAGTTCAAAATAATAATAATGATATCACAGGAATTATTGCAACAGATCGTCACTAATACTGCTCCGGTAAGAACTACAATGATATCAGCGAGTTCAACTAATCCTGAATTCAGTACTAATTTTCCGACCGCAATTCCAGCTAAAGAAATTGCATTAGCGCAATTGCGGGTTTATTATAGTTGGCCAAATATTAGGTCAAAATCATTCGGTGGACTTCCGCCGACTAATTCATTAGTATTTGCAAATAAAAATAAACCCGATGGAACTCCTGATTGGCAAGTAGTCAGTATTCCAACGGGCAGTTATCAAATAGAACAGATCAATGAAGAATTCCAACGCAGAATTAAATCCGTTACAGGAAAAGAATCAAAGATTGCCATTATTGTTCACGAACCAACGTTATCATCGGCCATTGAAATAAATTCTCCGGATTACGCCGTTGACATTTATTAGTCTTAGATCAGGTCAGTGCCAGGATGGCCAGATATTCCACCGGTTTATGAAGGTCCACAAGAACCACAACTAAATGAATTTCTTAAAATAGAAAAAAAATACGTAAAAAAAACGGACGCTTATCTCAACGGAATTCCTGGTGTTCCTTATAGACTTGATTGGTTGGACAGAAAAGATTATACTGATACCGATGGAACATGGCTTCCTCGTTATGGTCATCATTCTATAATCGACGTTAAACGTGATCCAGTAACAAGGCAGATTATATACGGTCCTGAACCCTCTGAAGTTCCCTATAAAGAACCGATCGAAGGATATGTTGCTTTAATTGATTTTGAGCACAACAGTAAAGTCAATGATTTAAAAAATCTATTTTTAACGTTATCACAAATCTACGACGAAGACACACAAAAAAATATCATTGAAACAATACAACATTTAAATAAATTCAGATCAGATATGTACATCATTAATCGAACTTTTATCTTAAGAATGCTTGAACAAAATAAAATATCTCCAAGAGGACATATCATGAAAGCTTTTCTTGATTATTATGGAAGAACCAAAGAAAAAATCTCAATATTTACAATACCAAAACTAGATTCAAGTAGATTAAAAATGAGACTAACTGATGTTATCGATAATTACTTTCCTAAAATCCTCGAATCGTGGAAAAAAATAGCACCACTACCGAATATCCTCCGAAACAATAATAATCCGTACAACGAAGTTCGTCATATCTCACCAGGAATCTTCAATATCACATCCACGATCGCTGTAAATCTAGTATGCGATGTCATCGACGGTAGTTATCAAGTTGACGCTGAAAAATCCAATCAGGCCCAGCAAGGATACATTCTGTATTCATTTACCCCTCAAGTACCCCCAGGCTATTTGATTGTATCAGAACCAATCAACGTTGTTTATTTAAAATGTCATAATCCCCTCTTATTGCGGATACATTTCAAATTTACTGACCAGACTGGCCACTTGCTCGATCTTAGGTCAGAGAGATTAAATATAAATCTGTATGTGCGTTCGTAGAAAACACCAAGCAAAAAAAAAAAATGTCCCCTTGACGTTGTCAAGGACTAAATCAAGGATAAAATAATTTTTTTTACCCCATGATCATTATCCTTGACTTGGATCAGAAATGAATTATCCCTCTTGTTTAGCTGGCACAACGTTACAGGTGACACTATTAGTTTCGTTGTCACTACAGTCACTTTCACTATGAGTGGAGTCACACTCGTCCTTATCTTTCGCTAGTAACTCTTCCGCAACTTCATTCAATGACTCCGTCATCGATATAATATCTCTCAACTGTTTTATACGAGAGTGTACAAGTCTTTTCGTTTCGTATTCGTGAGATAATTCTGACCTAACCTTTTCAATTGAACGTGAAAGAGGAACAAATAATTTCACTTGCGTATCCGTGATTGCTGCCAGCGATTGTAACATCGCCTGCTGGATCAACTTTATGAATCTATAATTGTAGGGCAGCGTATACCTATTTTCTGATTTTCGAAATTGTAATGATTCAAAATAACTCATAATTTTTTCAGGATCAAGCTCATCAGATATTTTTATACCGTTGTGTTGTAATTGCTTAATAGCAGCAATAATAGCATTAATATTTTCATGATTCATTATATAATAAATATTTGTTTAAATAAAAATATATTTCGTAATAAAAATAAAAATATGTTTCTTAATAAAAATAAAAATATTTTTAAAAATCTGACTGAATTCGCAATGTTGATTGGTATATTACCCGTCAAATTTAGAAAATCTGATCAAAGTCATAATGTTGTTGGGTTACTTACCCGTCAAATTTAGAAAATCTGCCCGAATTTCATAAAAAATAAAATTTTATTATAATAAAAATATTTCTGAATCAGAATTAATATAATAACAAAAGTAAAACATTTTAGAAAATCTCTCTGAATTTCATAAAATATTTCTTAATAAAATAAAAATATTTAGAAAATCTTATCAAAATCACAATGTTGTTGGATAACTTACCCATCAAATTTAGAAAATCTGATCAAAGTCACAATTTTGTTAGGTAACTTACCCATCAAATTTAGAAAATCTGACTAAATTTCATAAAAAATAAAATTTTATTGTAATGAAAATATTTCTGAGTCAGAATTAATACAATAATAAAAGTAAAATATATTTCTGAATCATATAAATATAAAAATATATTCTGAATCAGATAAAAATAAAAATATATTTCTGAATCAGACAAATATAAAAATATATTCTGAATCAGACAAATATAAAAATATATTTCTGAATCAGACAAATATAAAAATATATTTCTGAATCAGATAAAAATATAAATATATTCTGAATCAGACAAATATAAAAATATATTTCTGAAATATATTTCTGAATAAAAATAAACAACAGCTATGACGATCAGTCTACCATTCCACGGGGTCCCTTCATTGACCAGTAAAGCCTTTACCGTAAGGTCCTAAGAGTCCTTTGTTAAGGCCTTAAGCCCACAGGCACTCTTCATGGTTAAGGTCTATCTTCTGACCCACAGGCACCTTACGAGACTTCTTCGTCTGGTGACATTCTTTCTGAATGCCCTTGTTTGGGGTACCCTTCAGTGAAGTCACAAGGTCACGAGCTCACATCATCCTGTTGTTTATTTTTGGGGAAGTTCCGTACACTCCCCCAAATCAAACCCCGGGCGAGTGCAAAACACACTCACCACGTTGTTTGACGTGGTGAGGGGAGGTACACTGGGGAACTTCCCCAATTATTAAGAAAATTGGCATCCCAGGGCAAAACCATCGACAGTGTCAGTCACGGGAATCGAACCACGGGCCTCTGGTATGAGAGTCAGAAGCGCTAACCATTACACTATTAGCTTTAGTTACAAATATACGTTTTAAAAATGGTTATATAGTTACCTAGCAGGAAATTCCCCTTGACTGAGTCAAGGGTGATTAGTATTATACTACTAGATTCTGTGATAAACGGATTCTGAATAAAATATAAAATAAGTCTACAATCTTACATATTTCTGTCTTGTTTAAAATATTATATTCTCAAGCTACCAGAACTGTGTTAGCAATAATGCGTGGATCGATATTATTCCAGTTCTTTCCATATGCTACAGTCTCAGCAAAAAAAAAATCGATAATGGCTATATCTCACACGGCTTATGTAAAATCTACTATAGCGCGGTTATCACGGAATTCAATATCATCTTGATAACGTGCAAGAATGAAATCCTTGATAACGTCAAGGGGATTGAGATTTTTGTGCTTGATCATATACAATATGCAGATTATCAGACTTCAGTGTTTGATGGATTAGATATATGCTACTGAATAAATGTGTGCATGTATACGCAATAACAAAAGGGAGACAACTGCTTAATTAAGCTATCAGAGAGAGATTTACCTGACAGAGTTATCTCGCTTTATGTGTATGATATCCTCATCATGAGGTGGAGACGTGAAAAATTATTCCGGCGGTGGTTTTCATAGAACGGTTATTTAGCGAATCTGAGACCTCTATCATCGTTGCGGAATCGCGCCATAATATCATTATTATTATATATATATATATTATATGAAAATGGCGCGATTCCGCAACAACCATAGAACAGTTATTTCAGCAATCTGAATATTCCTCGTCGAACATACTAAACCAATTATTAATACTCCACACACAGTAACAAAGGGAGACAACTGCTTGATTACTTTATCAGCGATGACGGAGTTATCTCGCTTCATTGTGCATACCGAAATTTGATCTTTTGTTCAAATTTTTCTGAAAATGCCTATCTTCTTGAATTGTTTGGAACAAAACCTATTGAAGCACGGCAAATGTCAAATATTTAGCAGCTGAATTCATGGATGGGAATATAATTTCTTCATCTGCCTCTGTATTTGTGGATATAACCGACCTCGGGGTCTTAGGATGCATACCAGTATTTCCTATCTTACAATTCTGACTTTGTGTAACAACTTCAAGATTACATAAAGAGTTATTTTGCTTATTTCAATCAATATGATTAATTGCAAGTCTATTTTCGATCAGTCTATGAAAACACTCAAACACAAATCTATGGGAATAATAATGTTTATTTCCCTTATATTAAGTATAAGATATCCATTATTACTAACATAACCAACTGGCGTTTTCCTTCGACAATTCCTGATAGTACCATCACGAGATGCTTCATAATTTTTAATGATGGGATGTTTCACAAATTCATTTTGCTCCATTTTATATAGTAATATTATTTGTCTAAATGATTGTTTTGAAACCTGGCGAGATAGTCTTCGGCGGATTTTATGGGAGATTCACCTGAAGACTTCTTATCATATTATCGTTTCAACTCTCTGTATCTTTTACCACCACACTGTACGCACAACTGAGTTTTTCCTCCTACACCAACACCGCATCGTAAACACGGTTTCGGTCCTAGACTACTACCACGAAAACTTTGCATGTGAACACCACAGAATTCATTTACGCATGATTTATTACAAGGAAGAGAAAATCCTATCATTAACCACTTGGATTTGTTATTTGCTTGTATCATTATATATACAATTAAAGTTTAATTAAACATATATTTGCCTTAATTATAGCATGGATGAATTTAAGAGATTATCCGCAATTGAACCTTCCAGAGCAAGATTCGATCTTGGCAAACTACCAAAATCTAAATTTAATTTTTCGATGCAAGATCTGGCTTTGATAAATAGCGATACAACCGATCGTATCCGTGAAGCCAAAAAAGAATTTCGCAACGATGGTGCGGCTCATACTTGGTCAACATTCAGGATCATGAATACTATTGATGTTAGAATGCATGACGAACGAGGTAGAAATATTAGCAACTATCTCGACAATCAGCGATATATTATTCTGGTAAAATTTATTGTGCAGACAGATGACGACACTTGGATTATCCGTGATAAACGTGACCCTGTACGGCTTCATACTGGAAATAATACTGTTATATTAAATAAAAAATCCAAACCAGGAACATTGACTGGTATTGATAAACCGTAATATGAAGCAGCGTATCCTGCAACTGCAGTTGTTTACGCGATATATATCCGCTAAATGATAAACCTAGCGTTAATAATCTCAAACCAATGAAATTTTCCTCATTGACTTCGTCAAGGGGACTAAATTGCGTAGCTGAGCGAGTTATAGAGCATTTCCCAAAAGCAATACGCGGAAACGGTTTAACAGATCTAAGACGTAAAAAAATAAATGCGTGGGCAGAAACAGTTAAAGATACCGGAGCATCTATCAGCGACGTTGCTAAACTAGAAAAGAAATTAAAATTTCCAATAGCAGTAAAAACACTAACCGGAGAGATTTTGTACACACCGAAATATACAAAAAATGGAACCCCTATAACAATCATTGATCATAACGCACATGCATGGACTGTGGCAGTAACAATATTTCCATGGGATAGAACAGTTAAATTTTACAGCGATTATATATTCGACGCTATCAGAAATATTAGTAAGAGTGACCCTGTATCCGTGTGGTTATTTCAAAGTTCAGATTCGTATTAAGATCAGTTTGTAAGGCCTAACGGAGAAATATATCGCGAAGAATCTCTCCACGAAAAAATGAAAAATCTTGCATTGAAATATAATTCTGATAATGTCGAAGTTGAACAATTACTGAATAATTGTTTTACAGTTCCATCAATTGCGGCTCACTTTGTTCAAGAGAAAAATTCATGGAAACCAACACGATTAGAATTTCTTGAAGACATCCAGCACATTTGTGTCGAATACGGACACGGCGGATTGTGGAATACTAAATACGATTATAGCGATATTATATCGGTTGATATGGTAGCGTGTTATCCTGGAAGTTTTCTTGGATATGGAGAATGTTCTGAATACTTTAAGAGATTCGGACATCCCACACACGAGATGACAAGAGTTGCGATAAACGGACACTTACCAAATTTTGACTTAACCGGATTTGCTTATATAGTCATTTGAGTTTGCGGAAAATCTGCATCCGATTATTTATGTTTGGTTTGGAAGACGTTTCTCAGAAAAATACTGGGCTCCAATAGTACTATTACGATATATGCTTGATACTGGAATTTTAGTGTCGTTGAAAGTAAACGAAGCCATTATATCGTATCGTCCGCAGAAACAAATTTGGTTACCACAACAAAAGAAATATTCCCCGGATGAAAATCCTGATATGATTGATTATGAAAATAAAGTTGCAAAACATCTTGGTAGGAAAATAATTGGTAAGTTTACTCAAGGAGGATCATATGATCATAAACGAATGTGTACAAGATTAATTATGGATGATGCTGAACTCGATTTTATAATTGCTGATACAACGGAAAAAAAACCCACATTTATAAGTCGGAGTAATGCTTATTTATTAGACGGGTCTAAATTAGGTACATTCGTGAGCTATACTGATGGTGAGTCACCGCAGTTTACTCATTTAAGATCTTCTATGCTCGCTTACGTTTCCATAAATTTATTATCGATGATAAACTGATTTCCTCGTTACGCGGTTAGAGTTACCACGCATTCATTTAATATAAATAAAAAATACTTAGATTTGCTAAAACCGCTACTCGGTAATGGTGAATGGGGATCATGGTGAATAAAACAGGAAAATATCCTTGACTATTCCGAATCTGCAGACGTTGAAATCAGGGAAATATATTACGGTAATGACAATTAAATATTGAAATCATCAGCGCCATCTGTGTCTGATCCTGTGGCCAGACATAAAACCGTTTATCTCAATGGGCCTGGAGGTTCTGGAAAAACAACACGTGTCATTGAATTTTTTCGCCGGAGTTTGAAGAACTCCGTTGATATGATTGTGCTGACACCTACACATAGACTAGCCAGAGAAATAAATGAACGAGGAGTAAAATCTCAAACTTATCATGGTTTCTTCAGATGGTGCGGGGATACGTGGACACCTGAGCGAATGGGTGAGAAATATATACCCCGGATTATCATCTGGGATAAAATTTGTACGGTATCGTTAGAAACATTAACAATATTTCTCGATTGGTTACTGACAGCGAATACTGCTGTGATAATGTGCGGCGATCATGGTCAGCCGCAACCTTTCGTTGGGCAGTCTCCGCACGAATCGTTAAAAACGTTTGTGGGTTATTATGAGGAGATAACCGATGATCATAGAGCTATTGATGAACCCCTGAAAGAATTTAAAAGATTAATCAGACTAGACTACTGCCAGACAGAATACAATGCTATATAATGCGTGAAATAAATCCGGAAACTCCTGTGAACGATTTTTGGAATTTATGGATACCAAATGATTTAATAGTTGCAAGTAGAAATATAGTTCGTGATGAATTGCAAGAGAAATTATTTTTTGTTACATGAAGAAAAATTTTCAAATCTACCTGTACCATTGTCTTATCGCCCAGCAGATACTCGACGACAGAATATTGAAGTTGAAATTCCAGGAACAAATGAAAAACAAAATCTTGTATTAAATGATATTGTTTTGGTTGATATTAATGTTGTTGAGAGCGCGTTGATCATGGATAAAACTCCATGGAAATTAGGATATGCTATAACGATTCATTCGTCACAAGGACTAACTATTACTGATACAAATATCTGGATTGTCGATGGTAGAATCGAATGGTCAAATTTAGTTTATCTCGCAGTATCTCGAGTCAGAAGAATATCTCAACTGCACAGGATTATTATAGAAAATAATAATCAAACTGCTAGCGACGACACCGAAGGTTTTGGCGTAATAAGAAAAAAACTATTTGGTTATAAGCAATGTGACAATAAAAAATAATCGCGACTTTGATATTGATATTGAATTTATTATAACACTAAAACGACGACAGAATAATCATTGTGCAAGTTGTAACTGTAATATGCTATGGGAGTATTCGAGTAATAATCCAAGACAATTTACCGTAGATAGAATTAATAGTAGTCTTGGTCACACACGCGAAAATGTGATGCTGACCTGTCTTGAATGTAATCGACGTCGGGGTGCCAGTTTACAAAAGTGAACGCGGTGGTAATTGTGTGTCCTCAGGAATTACCTGGAACTGTTCGCGTACAAATCCACGCTGAGGAGCATTTGAATCCAGTCTGTAGTGTTAGGTATTGTGACTGTCAGATATTTATATGAACCCGGTGAACTTGAAGGGGGTAAAAAAAGAGCAACTGATCCTATCTGGAGTGTGACTACACATCAAATTTCTAGCGTGGTTAGATCCACGGGTAGACCTGCAATCTACAGACTGGCTGTTTTGAAAAGTCACGTGGTTGTCCGTAGCCATCGCTACGGGGTATATGTTTCTTTGTAATTGCATGAATAGGTTTCACAGAAGTTGCACGAGTAATTTCATTAACGCAGCTATCACACTTGATAATCTTGCAACCCATTCATGAGATCTCATGTCGTTCTGAATTATTTCCTTCGCATACTGGTATTCAAATAACCGCTCAGCGAGTGTTCGATTAAATCGCTCAACTATTGCCTGATCATGATGAATTGCGGTGTGTCCTTGTCTGATTTTGACATTATGCCTTTTCATCAGCGATGACACTGCACCAAGAAATTCTTTGCCAGGATCAACTTGTAGCAACTGTGGCCATTGCAAGGGTCCTCGTTGATGAATTCGTTCAAACGCAGATGTAACTTCAGATGCTGTTTTAGCTGATAATGGTTCTGCTTCTTTGTATCTACTTGCAACCTCAACGACAGTTAACGTGTATTTATATGTGCGTGATTGACGTCTACGTGTTTTAGTAGTATTATGCGGTAAAAACAAAATGTCTGCCTGATGAACTTCATTGGAAACGCCGACATCAAAATACGCGTACTGAATTTTTTTAGGTGGACGTAGATAGATTTGCCATATTGCCTGTCGTGCTAACCACGCTGCAGCAACAGCAAATGAGACTTTTGCTGCTTCAGCAAGTTTACTAATCGCTGCCTTGCCCTTCCAATATCCTCTTGGGCTATAATAAACAGATTCCATTATAATAGTTATATAATTAATTACCAGCCCCTAGCATTAGTTTACCCTTCACAGCAGATTTCACTAGAAAACTAGCGAGTTTTTCTCTGAGAGATTTATCAGGTATAGAATTTAACGCATGAATCAATTTCACATCGGCAATATGCCTTTGTTGTAAATCCTTGTTTTTATACGCAACATCATGAACGTGACACGCTTGATCAATCTTATTTACTGGATACTCTCCTGGTCTTCGTTGATCTCGTTCGTCAAGTCGGATATCAAGTCGAGTTCCAGGATCACAATAATTGTGTCCGGGTAAATGTTTTTCTGCGGGATACTTCGCCCACGGAGTCCCTGGTAATGTTCCCAACGAAGCAGCGATATCACTTCCTGTCTTTGTGCTAGACGAAATAAATTTGTATTTTTTTGTACCACATTTTTCACACTTACCTGTCAGTGCACGTTTTTTATTTTTTGTTATTATTGTTGTTAATCCAGTGGTGGGGGGTGGGTGCCTTACATCAAAGTGATGTGATGTGATTATGATTTTTAACGTAGCTTTAACAATTTTTCAGTCATATCGCTACGATGTCTGCAGTGTGGCAGTTTATAGTGATGTCCAGCACTGGGGCATCATGCCGCAGACATGTAGCATGATGTCCCACCCAGTCACATTATCCTGACACCAGGCCGACCAGTCCTAACACTAACATCTTAATGCTGAGCGCCAAGCGAGGCAGCTGTTAGTACCATTTTTGTAAGTCTTTGGTATGACTCGACCGGGGATCGAACCCACGACCTCCCGCATCCGAGGCGGACGCTCTAACCACTAGGCCACCGGAGAGGTCCCTTACATCAAACACAATATAGATTCATATTATTTATTATTATGGATATAACTGACTTCTCTGCGACACGAAAACAAGAGCCAGTCAAGCATCACCCAGCGCTACCGAATTCTATTAGAATGATAATAATTGGGCCATCTGGAAGTGGTAAGACGCAATTATTGCTTAATTTAATAATGAGATGGCTCTAGTGGGATAAGCTATATTTAGTAGCACCATCTGTAGATGATCAACGATGCTGTTAAGTACTTAAAGATTTTAATGAAAATGCAAAATTTTTATATGAAGACAGTGACAGTGATGGAGTCAGTGTTATTGATTTTATCACTGATATTGAAGAAGCGCCATCTGTAGATGACCTGGATGGACGTATTAATAATTTAGTAGTGTACGACGATGTCATGCTGGACAAACAATCAAATCCAGCTAGGATATTTTCTCGAGGTAGACATAAAAACACAGACGTGATTTATGTTACCCAGCGTTATACACAAATATCTAAAGTGATCAGAGACAACTGCAATATTTTGGTTGTATTTAACGGAGCTGATAATCATACTTTGCAAAATAGTTATTATACCTGGTGTTCAGGGGACATGGATATGAGAAAATTTAAAAATTTCTTTGCACACGCGCAAGCTACCCCGTTTGGTTTTATAACAATAAATTTACATGATCCCAGGTCGAGATATCGTAACGGACTTGATACAATATTTGGATAAAACACAGAGCAGCAGAGAGGGTGGACTGACAAAAATTACGCGCACGAGCACATAAACGAACACGCATAGCATTTACAAACACAGGTGTCACGAACGAGTAACAGTGTAAATAACCCACGTAGAGAGAATCTCAATTCGGTTAGAGGTTCTGGTTTAGTGTTATTGACCCTATATCTTTTGCCTTATTTAGTATGATTTTCATGTTTAATATATTTGGTTCTGAACACTATTTTGTAGGGTCCACCCTCTCTGCTGCTCGTTCTTGGGGAGAGGCTGCACAGCTGGCTCTCCGACAGGATGATAGAAGGTGAGCTCCCCAGCCTTCTATACTTGCATCGGTACAGACTATAATCTCGGGCAGTTGTACTTGTAGACGTATACCCAAGTTAGGTTACCCCAATTCTGCAGATGATGCCTCATTTGTGTGCAGATGGTGAGAGGATTGTCCAGTGGGCAAACGTTAGGCCTCCATTCGGGCAGAGGAATTATTTGCAATGGACGCATAAGAAAGTGAGCTAGGACCATGAAGTCCGCTGCTGCGTTGAGCAAGTCTAGTAGACGAAGGAATTCTAGTGCGAATAGAATTCATCAAACGTAAAATTATCACGATGAATCGGATGTCAATGCCCGTTTTCTGAGGAAGACGAAATATGTTGCCTGTGTATACCTAGGTGAACAAATTGTTGAGATGGTACTGGATC
Source organism: Megalonaias nervosa (assembly GCA_016617855.1). NCBI lineage: Eukaryota > Metazoa > Mollusca > Bivalvia > Unionida > Unionidae > Megalonaias > Megalonaias nervosa. Next base: position 4,714 of record JAECUM010029066.1, on the reverse strand, counting down.
GGATATTTCCTTGTCGACAAGAACTCCAGATTGGTAACAAGGGGTATCATGTCCTGTTAGATCTAACTCCCTGATGTTTCTGCAGTATGTCGTCCAGGTATGCCGCCACAGAAAGGGTCCGGATATGCGCAATTGCTCCATTCGTTAGACGAGTGAAAACCCAGGGGCTGATGTTGAGCCCCAATCGGAAATCTCTGAATTGGTATAGGATGTTGTAGGCGAATCTCAGGAACGCCCTGGAAGCGTTGTGAACTGGGGCATGAAGGTATGCGCCGTTGAAGTCCACAGTGATGGCAAGATCTCCATTATGGATGACATTCAAAATGCGCTGTGATGCTTCCATCGAGAACCAAGGGGCGTGAATGAATTTATTGAGGTCGATAGCCGGACGCAGTGTACCGTTTGCCTTTGGGACCAAGAAAAGTCTGGAGTGAACGATAGGACCCTCTTGGTGCTATATATGCTTTGGTATACAAGAACTGTGGCTTTCAATGGGGGAATCTTCGATAGGACGGTTTTCAGAGGATCGTGTCTTATGAGTGGCCCTTGGGTCCTTTTCCCGTATTATCCCTGTATCGACGCTGCGGTTGTGTGAGAGAGGGCAATTGGTCTCCTAGGTGGCTTGTTTGCAGACTTCTTCAATCTGGCCGTTAAACAGAAGGTTAGAGGATAAAGGTTGTGCTCTTAGTTTGGCCTCATGGTGGTTGTTAAAGGAAGTGCAGGCGCAGAGCACTGAATCGCGTTCCACCAATTATAAATTTTTAGCTGTGGTTACGAAATTGGTGTGTTGAGCAGCTATATTCGGCACGAAGACCATTCTTGAGACCGACTCCCATGCATGCCCTGAGGTATTCGGAGTGGGAGAAGATAAGCTATGTTCCGCTTGCTGAAAGATAGTCATAGAGTCATAAGTCCAACATCGAAGCCACTGCAACGATATTGCGCACTAACTGCCGAGTATCATCAAGGTCCATCCAGTCGTCATTTATGGAGTCTGGCTTTGCTATACTCAAAGTGGCGATATCACTGTCAACTGCAGGATTTTCCAAATGAAAGACTGGCGTTTAGCAAAGGTAGAACCGCCGACGAACTGATGATGAAGGCGGGTCAGAATGTCTGTAACTCTCACATACTGCGGAAGTAATTGAATTCGGACTCTCCCGTTCCGTTGTAAGATCAACAGATGCTGAAGCTCTGGTCCAGGTTGTTGATGGAGTGGTGGGAGAAGGACAAAACTACGGGGGTCAAAAGTGGAAAAATTCCTCAATGGAAGCGCGGAAGGCTGAATCTTCCTGTGCCATCCGATAGCGTAGATGACAGAACTGGAGAACAAGCTACATCATCTTGGTTGCATGAGATGAAACTAAGGTCCTTGAGACATAGCTAGCGAGGAGTGACGAGGTCTGTCTCTCACTAAAGTTGAAGAATATCTTGCATTAGCAACAGTGACTTCGAGACAATCGCCGAGTAAAGAATCTCTTCTCGTGGTTGAGTGTAGAGAAATTGCAAAGCGACATCTGTTGAAGAGTGACGAACTGATCTTGGCATCATGCGGAATGAGTGTCTCCAGGTAGTATGAGAGTTAAAATGGCCCCTGCTCATGTCTGCAAATGTCGGTTTCGACGTACTGGAAGCCAGACAGTTAGTGATTGAGCCCGTAATATTGATGTTTTGGTCATAGTATATGGTCTAGGCCGTTCGCAACGGAAAGGGCATGGGGAGGATATCTTTAGGATCATCAGTTTGGTACGGTGTATGGGATGTTTGATCCATTTGTCTTGTCCGTATGTCGGCTGAGTGAGAGGGAACTTGGCTGTTTGTTTCTTAGCTCTGTCTCTCACTGCTCCGCAATAGGAATCAAGTCAAACCCCGGGTAGGCAAAATAGAGGGAGTTGCCTAAAATGCTGAGTTTTGTGGTCATGACCTGTGGCCGGACTGTTTCAGAGCTTGTCAATGTCCGGCGCTTTGCTGCTGAAGGGTAAGTTGATTTATTTCTCTTGTCCGCCAGAACTTTTCACACTGAGGAAAAGTTAGTATGCAGACTGGTGGGGCTGCGTTCTGAGCTGTCTTGTTTGTGCTTTCCCATAGTTCTAATCTGTAAGAAAAATAGAGCAAAACGTATAAACTGTAACCCTATAGAACGCAATGTCCGTGCAGAGCTAAATCTTAAAAAGTTGACCTAGAAATTGATAATAGACAGTCTAATAAAGTAATGAAGCGTACAGGTAAAATATAATGACAATACCACCTTTAAAGAGAAGTATAAGCATGTGGGCCGGCACATGTGATGTTTAAATACTGTTGGAGCGCAGAGCAATATCAAATGATGCTTACCTTGAAAAAAGTGATAACAGACTATGTCAGTTACAATGCTACCTGTAGGAAAGGTCAAGGATTGCATGTACTGGTAGAATCATTGATGAACGGCGTTCCAAGGTAAGGATGCCGTGGCAAAGGAAACTCACCTGTATGTACCAGAAATGACGGAATTATACATATATAAGTAGTTTCTTGAGGGCATAAAGATATGCACACACATAAATATTGTTGCCCGAACCTATCGTGTATAGTCGCATGGGCTACCCATGCGAGTGACTAAGTGCTCTTTAAATATGATGGAATACTTATGCAGATGAACATGACTCAAGTGTCGCATATAGAGACATACATGATCAAGACGCGACTGAGTAAACTGTGTATAGAAAGCCGACCTCTACTTGTCCAACCAAAGCTGAAGCAATACAGAAATGTACACGTCACAAAAACGGGAATTGAAGCACCGTTATAGTCACGTACAAAGTTTGTGCGACAATATCCATTATGAGGCAATTACCTGAATGAAACAGATCCAGAGACCGCCTGTAAAAACAAAAGACATTAAAGTTGGCATCCGGACGCTACGAATGCCTTTGAATAGAGACTCACAAATATGTACCCGTTCGTAATGGAATTACACATATATTAGGAGTTTTTATAAGCGCTAGAGACCTGCATGTACAAAATAATCATAGCCCGAACTGAATGTAAGTTGCTTAGGTTCCCTGTACAAGTACCTAAATGTGTAACGACGAAAGTGGTAGCAAATTCTAAGGCAGAACTTTGTCGGAATGGAAGAGAAAAAGTTGGAAATACAGATGGAGTATACTTTCCTTAGAAGTGAAAAACTCCTCCAACTTGTAATTGTATATCTTCCACGTAGATTCTGGCTTTTAAGAGGCCCCTCGTGACGAGACATGCTTCTTAGCTCGGGCGGTAGTAGTAACAGACGGGTTCTTAGAATTTTGCCGCAAAGTCTTATACCTCAGGGGAGGTCACTCTGCCTGACCGCCACATAGATTGGCAGATAACTTTTAGCTCCCTTTAGCTAAAAGACAAATCTGGGAGGGCTGGATTTGCGAGGTAGTCGTATTTCTCCTAAGGCATTATGATTGGGTAACGTATTTAAGAAGAAACAAAGAAACTAAAAAGATAAAAACAAAGATAACTCGTCTTTAACTTTTGATCTTGTGAATTACATTTATAAATGTGCAATCAATATGTTAAAACATACGAGAAAATACTTCCAGTATAGAAACACGTGTATATAAGACGGTATGCAAAGGACTTCAAAATTTAGCAACTTTTCTCTCACACTTTTGAAACAATAAGACAGCCAACCTTTATTATATGGGAGATGTCAGCCTTCCATATTACAGATTTCACCTTTTAAAAACTTACTTTATACGTTTAGCTAGAAACAACGACAACTAAAATTATGTACTATATTTCTAATTTTAGTCGAATTGGTCCCTTTTTGTTTCCTGGGGGGGGGGGTACTGTTTAAATAAAACATTTTGACCATATATTGTGAAGATTTTTCATGAGTTACCTTAATCTTTTTTTTATATGTATGTTACAGAATGTTAAGATCTTTATGTTTGTATTATTATATCTTTTTGTACTTCATGTTTACATTTATTTGGAGGGCTTTTTCTTCTTTTACCTTTTAATGTAATGCTCCACGTGTACATTTGTCCAACTTCATCCCTCGTTGGCACCATATAGCCATTATTGTACTGAGGTGCTGTAAAACTCTACTGCATACTTACATTGTTTTGTCTGTTTTAACGGAATTCTTCACACAATAGTGGTTAAATCATGTCGAGGAAGTGCGTTGGCTTTTCTCCATGATTATATGTTATGCATATCTGTTATTTGCATTTGTACTTGATCCAAAAACGAGTTAATGGAGTACCTGACCAGTGACATTTATTTTGTAAACAACATAATACATAACTAATAGTTCTCTATGACAGTGGATTAAATAATCATATAATTATTAAAATTGTAACATTTTTTTTTACTTCGGTTTCATTTAAAGATGCATTCTTGATTCTGATCTTAGAATCTTCCAGAATGGAAAATTCCCATTAAGTTGACAGATTATTTCCAAAAATTGGTAATTGTGAATTCGGTAAACTAAAGGGATATATAATCTCATTTATATTAGGATTATTCACTCTTTCTTTAACATCCGAAGCAGAAGGATTCTTATTCTTGAGTTCTATTTTTAATTTAGGTGGATTTATATATTCAAATTATTATTCGCTAGAATTGCAAAGTGCTCAGTAATGTTCTTGGACTAAAATATTAAGTTGAAAGTATAGTGAATTCAGACAATAACGGGGTTTTTTAGGTTTCACTTTGTATTCTAGGGAATATATATATATATATA
>JAECUM010029064.1:0-52951 GCA_016617855.1 Megalonaias nervosa | reverse complement strand
TATACACATAATCTTTCATTACTTCATTTTGGATCTCAGTTATAAAGGGGAAGAAATTTCAAAAAAATTACATCTTATGATATATAACAAGCCGAAAATGGATAACAATTGCAAATAAATTGAATATATCAAACATATATTTATTTCAGTTGGGAGAAGCGATTTCTTTCAGGACTCTATAAAGAATCACCATGCTACAAAAGCTGTGTCATGTGTACATAACAATTAAAATGCAAACGTAGCTATTTCACCCAATGGAAATAATTATTTCCGTTATAAACATAATTTTGCATTTTGGAAATTACTTAGTATATCTTTACATCGAAACACATATTTACCTTTGCACAAATACAGAATGAGTAATCACAGATTCTCAATATAAGTAGTGTGTTCGGAAAATATACCACAATATAGCAGAAAATATAATCTTTGCGAGAAAAACTACATCGGTGATGAACACCACTATTTGTTCATCTGACCGTTCTATTAAAGTGAAAGATCGCAGCTTATAAAACTATTATGTTTTATATAAGACCAATTGCATTCAAATTTAAAGACCTTTCAACTGAAAATATTTCTTCATATGTAGTGTGATCAAAAATCGTTAAATATTATAATGAACAAATTTGCACACGTGATACTTTATTAAAAGCGATGTCGCGTGGGTTTAGACACTGTCTTTCTATACATTCAAATTCAAAAGTATGTTACCTCATTAAAGAAACAACATTATACAATGTTAAAGATTATATAATATTCAATTTTTCTTCAGCTGGAATTTGCTGCTTATCTGCCGTGGTGATGTACATTCCGACTGAAATATTGTATAACTTAACAATTATAAACATGGATGTGAACGATAAATGGTAAGTTTCTCTCCATTTCTGATTACAAAAATTACATATACATGTTTTCTGTTTGAATTCCAAAAGTGTTACATTTTCATCATATTCAGAACACAATTCGTCACCACGCATAAATTATTTGTTTTTCTCATATATTGTGTGTGACTGGTATTTAAAAAAATTACGTTTTCTATCTTTCCGTTCAGTAATTATAACGGTAGTCGACTCAACTATACCAACGCTATCTCCTCCCCCACACTTTCACTATATCTCTTTCTCAAAATAAATTAAATACACTAACTAATTGCATTATATATTATTAAGTATTAAGTACTGAGATATTTTGGCATTAGAATATGTTTCCTTGATAAACCAATGATCATTCGTATTCTTCATTTCAGCCATTGAGTTCTAAAGGGGAAGAAACTTAATGGAATGGCTTTTGTGTTTCACTGAGCGTTAAAGCTAATGAACAAACTAACGGTAAAGGATGACATACCTTAGTTAGTCAAACCCAGTGGTGAAAAAAAGGGGTGTTTGGTACTGTCGTCTTCACATTTCACTGCTATATAAATATTTTCTCAAATCTCCATAATACACTTGGGAATGTTAAATAATTAACTAATAAACGCTGCCTCGGTTACACTTCCTAAAACAGACTTTTTTTTATTAATTCATGGACTGTACTATTGCCACATTACATAATGTGAAAACTTACACTCCTCTGAGTCGAAGCATTGATTGTAAACTCATTACTAATATATCACGATTTACATGAGAACCATGTTAATTATTCACCTCTTTAAATAATTTGTTTTGGGTTGCGTGTATGGTAGGACTCTCAAAGTGTCAGCGAAAGGGAATGTTTATGAAATTACATGAAAAGTTAAAATTTTCTGCAATTTTCACACACTGACACACACACACACGCACATATATATATATGTAGCAACATATATATATAGCAATAACCAACTTATATATATAACCTTATATATATATATATACATATATATAACCTTATATACTCCTTATATACTTATATCTTGCAACTCTCTTTTAGATTTTCTTATGCCACGACATGTGTACTACTTGCACAATACTTCTCCCTCTATTTTATAACGAGAGTAAAAGACGTTCTTTATCGTGCAGTTTCCTTTTAATTTCGGGAATCATTGTCTATTTCTCTAGCTGATATTCGATAGTTTGCTTTATCTTCTTGACACTTCATTCCTTATGGTAATTCTTCTCTTGTGTTGAAGAGGTCTTAAAACGAAACAACGCAATACAGATGTTAGAGAAAATTTCCCTTTTCATAACAAGGTCAACATTGCATCCATTGAGAAAAGACAACTTACAACTGAGGAAGGACATGCATAAAAAGACTATCAAAAATGTTTAGATTTCTTCCATTTTAGAACATATAAGTTATATAAGCTTGCATCCTAAAGTGCTGTAAAAGATGGGGTACTGGAAATATTAAACATTTCTGAGAACGAACGGTGGAGAAAATTATAAAAATGTCACTCAAATCCTTCCACCAGCACGAATATAAAGTGTCGAAACATAGTGAAAATTCAAGAGAACTTTTAAACATCCGGAAAAGAGAAACATATATCGTGTCAGCAGTGCTGAAACCAACAGATAAAAAAAAATCGGACACACTCTGAAGAAACTAGAAATATTAAGTTTCAGTTCTGACTCAGAACAGAACGTGACAGTACTAGTAAGGGTGAAACAAGACAATCACAAGCCAGATGCCATCAAATGACCGATAATCTTTTAATTTTATTTAGCAATTACTTTAAATTCTTTCCGATTATATTGGTTTTATCTGCATCGCTCATAAAGATTGTTGAAGAGGATTCGTGCTCTCTAAACATGTATTATTTGGCGAACGAGCTGATGTTAAGGAAAACTATAAGAATAGGGACCGTGCAAGTAGCTGACTCAGTTTATCATTCATAGATCGTTCCAAAACCGTACCCACCATTTTGTTATTTACCTCTGCTATTTTGATGTTTTGTAATCACTATTATGTATCTGGATCCGGTGTTGATTTGCTCTTTGTTGCTGAGTTTTAGCCATAACCCTATAGGCTAAACTACTCGCGTATTACAAACTTTCCACCTCACCCTTAACCTACTAGCAACTGGGAACCGAGCAAGAGATTATGGAATAATATTTTTCGGTAATATTGACATTTACATGAATGTTCTATTTTGAAGGCTTCTACTCGAAGATCTGAAGTGATGATTCTCTTTTCCTTTCTATGACATGCCTAATTACATGATCGAAGATGCGTTCGATACGGATGTTCGTATTTCCGTTTTACAGATACAGACGAACTGTCCAGGTGTTTTCACTGCCGGTATTCTTTAATGCGCGAAATCCTGCTTTTGTAAATATCCAATAATCAATTAGCACTGTTAATCTAACGTTTTGGTTGATAAATCGTAAAGATGAAGGTATATAATACATTTAGAAAAATGTATATGAAAAAAATTAAATGACATTTTATGTTGTCGGGGAAATAGTTCTTGTTACATTGCGTGTAAGTACGCCGGACGGCCTCGATATATTCCTTGTCCGTATCACCTACGTTGTAGCAAACTCGTTCTTCCTACCGACTATGAACAAAACACCTAAGTCCTTTTGTACATCAATTTTATGGTTTTCTGCATTAATATATTGTTTTGTACACGATTTTAACTTTTTTTCTGTACTACTCCACTTTTGGAATATGACTCCACGTGCCTCCAGCATTTGTATTACTTCTATCAGCACTCTAGTTTTAGTAACTTAGCACGTCATCAGTCATCTTTGATATGGTCACATTGTCAGTATTCATCTCCTCTCACCCAATGCCAGTTTCGAGGCATGTATTAAGCTTGTTTTCATTTGTTGTGATTTCTTTTAAAGGGGTCCTGGGTGGCCGAGTGGTCTAAAGCTCTCGCCTTTACCGATCACTGCCATCTCACCTCTACCAAGTATCCTGAATACTGTGCGATATTTCTTCATAATGAAATTGGTCAATAGGGATTAAAGGTAATGCCTTACTGCGTAAATAGTACCAGAACATTAAACGCAATCGATTGCAAAGGAGTATGTAACACAAATTTCGATTTACAAGCATCTGTGAAACAAGAGGAATATAAGCAGAAACAAAATCTCATGTGGCACATTGCACACACCAGTTACAAACTATTCAAACAATAAATGGTGTAACAGAGTCTGAAGTTACATTTAAGTAGCTCAGTGGAAAAACTCTTATCCATGGAATGTAGATGCAGTTTCGTCAACATCAGTGTTGTCGTTTGCTTTGAGATCTTCAAATATTTCTCATGAGGGAAACAAGCCCATAAAAACATCCAATGTCCATTATCTTCGCTACCATCGTTAAAAGGTTAAATCCAACTGATTCTGGATCATTGTACTTCTGAGGGTCTTTTATTTCTGCCCGTTTAGGCGTTTGAACCAATTTAGAGTTTGCTGATCGATAACCAAGGGACAAACATCATGTTGACATGTTCTTTGCATTGTTACATTCCGTATAGGCTATTCACCATAAAGAGCAAACTCTCTCACTAGAATTCATTTAACGTCTACTCAAAAGCTCGGTGCAGTTCTTTACATCGTTTAACCTTGTGTATACAATTTTTAGGGTAGAACAAATTGTTTGGTAAAGATAAAAGAGGTTATTGATTCACTGTGACCGTTGTTTAGTGCCAACAGGCATCCGATTACATTCAACGGGACATGTATTTCGTGCAACAGCACATCCAAATAGGTGATGACTTTGCTATTATATCATTCGAAATGTACTAATGTACTGAAAAAAGTTGATTTGGCTTCTTTTTTGAAAGGGACAATGTAGCACGTGGCATATATATATATATATATATATATATATATATATATATATATATATATATATATATATATATATATATGCAATAATGCAATAAACTGAAAACGAACAGCGCAAAACTAGTATCTAACTATCTTGAGCGCTTTCGACTCTTAATGAGTCTTTTTCAAAGGCATATACAAAACATAGACAAGACAAACAAATAGAACAGAAAAACCGTAGTGTTTGCAAAACTTTCCATGGCTGTTTCTACAGGAATTAAACCTTTAAATGCATTATGTTTCAACTAGTTTATATCAACTTGTTGCGGATACTGGAAAATATTTACTGGACAAAATGCCATAGCACTTATTTGAGACTCAACGATCATGATTTGATATTCCTTTTGCATAAATCTAATGAGATATTGTAAACTGTTTTCTAGAAATAAATATTGGAGGATCTACTTGAGCACAGTGGATACCTCCCAAGTTATCCGAATATAGAATCATAACTTGTCTTCATGTCAACCTGAAATATTCGCATCTGTAATGGGTACGGTCTCTATTTGTTTGTACTCTACAAAACCCGTATCTCTGTTGCAATGTTCATTGTAGAACTAATATGGATATATTTTTGAGGCATTAGAATATAAATTATTATTTTGTCTTAATATTGACATGTTCAAGATTGTTTTTTCAGTTATTTAAGAGTCCTTAAATAACGAATATGTATTTATGTTAAACGTGACTCGGATGGCGAGCGTTTTTTTTTTTCCGTATGTGATTAATTAAATCTTGCCATAATTTGAGATCCTACTGAAATTACTAATTTTTTAGAATTAATGTATTAGGAAAATAATTGTTCCTGGTTAGTAACTTATTTCACATTACTTGAAAGAAGAAACTGTTGAAACGTGTTCCAAAAACATAATCAGCATTTCAATAACTGACATTTCATCAAGTGATTTTCTGTCATATGATGGGCACTTTGAAACGCCAGATGTCTTTCAAAATAGCATCTCAATGACTCGATTACTTCCAACTACACTGAAAATATTTTTAGATATTGTTAAGCTAAATACGTTCTATTCTACATTTCAATATATAATATTGTAGGAATTAGTATTTGGCAAACAAAACCCATTCTCATGATTCAGATTTGAATTTAGTACCGATTACACAAGAATCAGCTGCATGAAGTCATTCCTTCTACATGGCTTAGGTCTCTTTATCGTACAATCTGACTGACATACCAGGTGCTTTACATGCCACTTTATGTTTCTTTGACGACATGTTTCTACATTCTTCCTTGGAAGCGAATTAATTGTACGGATAAAATTATCTGTGGACATGTGTTACACGATTGATTACCGTATCGGGAAGAGTAAAAATGACGATTGCATGTCTTCTAGTCGCAACTAACTTTTACCAATGTGGACAATAACTTCCTTAATAATTTTGACTGACATTCAACAATTTTGTGTTTTTCTATTATATCAAATATCCAAATAGTTTCTCGACTACATGTAAATAGTAAATACAATAAAGGCTTTTTTTAGACTATAATCATAAATAAATACGAAATTCATTAACTATTATTCAGTTCTTTTGAACGTTGCATGTACAAAGCTACATGATCACTGTATGACGATATATTTAGCAACTCTTTTGATACAGGTAATTTCATTGCAGTTATGTACATTAAGTGAACTACACAGGAAAAAATAGTATCAATGCCCACATGCTCAACCGCCATTAATTATACATGTGCTTTTAAGAGAAGACGTATGTTTGTCAAGGCAGGTCAATGCCATACTAGTGATCGATGTGCAAGTGTAGCTTCTATTTTAAATAAATATTTACACGGAACTGAGGCACAGAGCGCCATGTTTTTGCCATTAGGGCTGCATCCGGTCCCCTTTACACTTTAAATAACATTCGTAACCCTTTGTCTGAAAGTCTTCAATTGTGTAACTTTTTTTTCACTCACAATGTTCGGAAGAAAGTCTACGACGTCCGTTTGATTGAAATATTTTCTATTCTATCAGTCACTACTGCGTCGACTCTCACTTGGCTATTCCCCTTGGGCCAGGTATAATTTATTTTGGCACACGTTCCGCCTTGTTGCTTCTTTCTTCAGCTACTATCATTTGACCTGTTCTTTTTCAGCAGATTGTTGCTGCATTTGACATGAGATTTATCGTGATCCATATACCATTTGTGATGTAAGTAGCCCCGTTATTTACATTGTTTTGTCGTAATCCTAGTACCTATTTTGTTAAGAAACATGGCAGTGTAGTATGCACACTAGTCTACTCTACTCAGTTGTAATGTAACCGTAATATATATAATACTCCCTTAGATCTTGACTCAGTTGTGATGTAACTGTAATATAATACTCCGTTAGCTGTTGACTCAATTGTAATGTAACGGTAATATAATACTCCCTTAGATCTTGACTCAGTTGTGATGTAACTGTAATATAATACTCCGTTATCTCTTGACTCAGTTGCAATGTAACTGTAATATAATACTCCCTTGGATCTTGACTCAGTTGTGATGTAACTGTAATATAATACTCCCTGCGATCTTGACTCAGTTGTAATGTAACTGTAATATACAATACAATACTCCCTCCGATCTTGACTCAGTTGTAACGTAATCGTAATATAGTACTCAGTTGTAATGTAACCGTAATGTAATACTGCCTTAGATTTTGACTCAATTGTAATGTAACTGTACTAAAAGACTCCATTAGATCTAGTCTCAGTTGTAATGTAACCGTAATGTAATACTCAGTGGCGTCACTAGGGTTGGTGTCACCCCGTGCGGTAACTCATGGTGTCACCCCCATGGACCTCCTTCCTGCACAAAAATTCAAAAGGTTTATAGACAGTCATGTGCGGTATCTGATGGTGTCATCCCAATGGACTTCCTTCCTGCACAAAAGTTCAAACATTTTATAGACAGTCATTTTGGTGTCACCCCCTCTGATGGTGTCACACGGTGGGGTCCGGCCCCCCCCCCCCGTGCCACCACTGTCTTTGATCTTGACTCATTTGTAATGTAATCGTAATATAATACTCCCTTAGATCTTGACTCAGTGTTATTGCTGACAAGAATAGACTATCACGAAGACGATAGGAAGATACATCTTCTTACCTGTTTGGAACTGAATCAAGGGGTTTACATTTCAAGCCATTTCTAAGGACTTTCTTTACACAAAAAAGGAAGGTCACTATATGAAGACGATGCTGCACTTTTCTAATATTGTATCAAAATCAGTAAGGGATTTATTGATGTGAATTAAGCATCATGAACAAGTATCACTTTCATTACATTAAATCATTTTTCAAAAGAAAATTGGGCTACAACACGTAATAAGTGATCATAGAAACCGAACCGTTGGTAATATTTTGAATCATCATGAGGCAATTATTGTTATTAAACCCAACGGGTGTCATGTTTACAGTCAAACCTCCTTGGCACAATATCATGCATGCGAATGATAATTTCTGTAACTGTTGATGAATTGATACATGAGCATTCGCTGTTTATTTAGTCATCTGCTTTATTTTATCCACTTATTATCTAATTTAAGCTTAAAGGTGGATAGTTCTGCATGTACCCTTGAATAAATGGGACGGTTTAAAGTTTGCATTTTATTATGAATCTCGATGCTATAAACGAAGACAATATTAATATACGCAAAGAGTTTAATAGTCAATGTTTACTGTACCATTCCCGAATTATTATTTCAGGTGAGATCAGTCGTTTCACGTATTTTCTCTATCTGATAATATCCCACTGAAATTATTAGTCGTGCAAAGCTCCAATGGAGACCATTGACAAATAGTTTGCATTTACAATACATAATGCAGTATACCGACTCCTCACAGAATCAAATAGAACTCGTTCTGATCGATAATACAAGCCTGCATTACGTTGTTCAGAGACCAATTGAAGATGAATTAGTCAGAATCAGCGGATGACATCAGTACCCAGAGCGAGCCATTCAACAAGAGGATGTTGAATCCGAGCAGTTTTCTCGGCCAATGATATTCCATCTAACATACGACGTGGGAGGATCCTTGTGTTATAGATGCTTGGGCACAGTGGTGTCAGAAAAAGCAACTGCTGGAACAAGGATATTGAATAAAGCTGCCACTAACTGCTGAAAAAGACACCAGAAACACTTCTTTCGGATTAAAATATTTGTAGTTACTTTAAAATTTCGTCAACAGGATAGAAAGTTTCCACCCATAACGATCTAGACTCTTATAAACTTGTTTATTAAAATATCCGAAAATCGTGTTTTCCAGGGTATTTGTTCTTTATCCTCAAAGTTTCGCGTAAATATGGACTTCATGGGATCTATCTTCAGACCAATCGGATACTTATCAGCAAAGTCGGTAAGAGCTTTTGCGTGACATTCCTGTACGTCTTTCCTCCATTTTTCCATAATTTCGTATCATTCTTTAGTTACCTTGAAAACATAACCCTCTACATTAACAAAGTAGTTTACATTTTTATTTTCTTTATACTTAACTGAATTCTAATGTTGTATCTCTGCTTCTGTATTCTTTAAATAAATACTCTTGTTTTCTTTTTATTTCTATTGCTATACAGTTACGTTGTTTATATTTGTCTGTTGGACATTGTACGCATCTTACAAAAATCACACAGTATGGTATTCAACTACATTAGTATTTGCCAACCAACAGTACCACTTCGGGACAAAATGTTCATATAAGGCAGTTAGCTTTCTTGTCAAATGTTCAGGAATATACAATCGGGTCTTTGCTTTGTATCGATATTGCTGCTATCAGAATTGTATTATTGTTGAGAAACGAAATTATGTTACGACACATTACAATGCCATTATTGGTCATATTTAGATTTTAAGTCATTCAGTAGTATATACTAGGTAGTCCTGCTTGACTGAAGCCTTGCTTCGTCTTGTGTGTGTGAGTGTGTGTCCATCTACCTGTCTCTTTATATATATATATATATATATATATATATATATATATATATATATATATATATATATATATATATATATATATATATATATATCGCCTTCATGCCTTTACTCATTTTCCTACATTGTTTCAAAGATAAGGTGTATTCAGTCATTATTCACACTTCGCTGGTGAAATAACGAAAGTGTGAAGCTCCGCTTACTTATTAGCGGTTCACACCCAATTGGTGTGCATTCAAAATAATTGCAAATCATTAAGTAATTTTCAAATGGGCGCTTTTCTTGTTCAGGTATGAAAATATATTTGAATGAGGCTCTGATATTTCGATAAGTGTTACTATATAACATGTACAATATCTAATAGTTTTAACTTTTAATCTTTAATTTGTGTTTCATGAAGTTTTTGGCTGACAAACGAAACTGGACACTAATTAAGGCGTAAAATCCTTACAAGTAAATCTTCAGTTTTACAAGAGTTTGCGACGATGAATAAACATGGTTATCAATGCTTTGACGATTCGTCAAGATTAATGTTGCTAATTTATTTGCACACAAGTATCCTGATTCCAGATTTTAATACAACCAAAGCTATTGACGGCATCTTGAGCTCTGTAACTGGAAACCGAATAGGTATGTTACTGGAGTTTCTATAAAAGGCAACTTGTGAAGGGTAGGTCGAAATTTAAAAATCTTCCTGGGAGAGAGCTTTTCTCTAAGATATGTAGGGTGTTTATTGACATTAGAACTTCGGGTTGAATTTCGATTTTGGCAGGACTCGCCGATATTTCATGAATCAATCCATTATACCCTCTAGAAAAAGTGGTGGTTCATTTTCAAGTAATGCATGAAAAACATTCATCTGTTCTCATTTGACCCTAACCTTTGTGTACATGTAATAGAAGCAAAAAGAGTATCTTGAGTTCTATAGAACCAAAGATACCATCTAAAGGAGACATTGCAGACGTGATCGACATTCATTCGAAATATTGTTTTTGTCATTTAATAAAATAAGTTCCCAAGCGGGAGTGTTTATAATACACATATTTGTTCTTATGGTTCATGGGCGCCTAGTGAAATACCGCTTGCGCTAAGACTCATTGATATTTCATGAAGCAACCTTTAACAACATGTCCTCCATTTTCTGGCATGGCACAAAATGATCATTGTATTGCTTTTCATTCGACCCTAATTATTTCGAAGCTGCTTTATTTCTGTCTCCTCCGAAATCACCTGTCCCGGTCTGGTTTGTTGATCTCTATTAACATTATGCTAACACTTTAGCAATAACTAATTTCTTTCCCTTGAATGCGAAGTGAAACTTTAAATATAAACATCCAGTATTAGTGAATTAAATCCCAAATAATCCTAAAAGTTCCATCACAGGTCCAAAAGTATAGAGTTTTCCGAATGAATTCTAGTGGTGTTCCGAATGAATTCCAATCTTGAATGGACTGATTACCAATATTCTTGAATGTGCCGATGTACCAATAGTCTGCATGTATCACAATGATGCAGTCAAGACTGTCCTTGAAAGAATTGGCAGTAATTCCAAAATAGTGTTCTAGTGAGCACATTGTAATTTCAATGAATATGTTTTTAATAAACGATTCATCTAAAATATATCTGAACACAACAGTTAATTCTTCTACAGACTAAAATTAAAAGAGAATTAAAAAATCTTGTTAATTTCAACCTTATAAACATCCCCACTTGACCAATGTCGCAATAACATTTTCTATATAAAAAAAACTCAATCATCCAAATGGAACATTATCATAAACTGTATATATGTTCGCTTCTAGAACCTTCTAAAGTAATAATCAAGGCTAGTTCCTAAACTCAAACTCAAGTAAACAACTAATTATAACTTACAAAAAAAGAACAATTAAGTGATCACTAAAAACTTCTGTTCACAATCATGGAAAAGGATCAAGAATACAATACAAACTAAATATACATTATAATACAAATGTGTGTTCTTGTTCACATGTATTCTGCTTTGGTACTTGTCTTTAATACATTAAGTTTTCCATATTATTATTATCATTATTATTATTATTATTATTATTATTATTAGTAGTAGTAGTAGTAGTAGTAGGAGTAGTAGTAGTAGTAGTAGTAGTAGTAGTATATTATAATTAAATATTGATATTAGCATCAGGATCCTAGAATACGTAAAATATTTCGACACACACATCTTTTTTCAACTGCAGACTTTAATAGCGTGATCTAATCGACCGCGTCCCATACTTATGTTTCTGAAAGTTGATCAAACTCACGCAGAACTTAGGAACATCTATTTTTACCTGAAATTTACCTTCCTTTCGCGAAAAGACAGTTAGAACTTGTTGAGTCGGAACGAGCCATATTGTCTAATCTATCAACAGTTAGAACATTAGTTAGTCACTGATTGACAAATTTGCAAGAATATTGCCAAAGGAGTAAACAGAAACAACTTTACCTCTGCAATTTCAATTTTGGTTGGTTACATGAGACAAATGAGTTGAAAACTGCAGTACAGAAATTGTAGATAGTTAACAAAAATCTAGAGCTTTAGTGACTAAGGTTGAATATTTGGCGTCTAACGTTGATAATTTGGAGCAGTATTCACTATGCTTGTTGCTAATAATGTTCCAACATCTTTATATAACACCATTAAATGATTCCTGAACTAAAGCTAGATTTTCTAAACTTTGCTTTATTTTCGAGGTTTTTATCAACTCTAATGCTACTGTAATGATATACAGGCTATATCGTCCTTGTGGTAAACTTGTTGTTCATGTCATATCTTGGAACTTGCAACCTTGTCCACAGTCTAAGACGTATCGATCAAGTGATGATACTCTTTTGCGCAAAGCATCGCACAAGGCATGCTTTCGAGGAAAGATTTATAGTCAGTTATTATGTCTAATCTGATTTTCACAGTATCTAGTTCAGGCTACGATACTAATATAGTTTCTGGCGTTGACCAGTACGATTTCCATGCTTTGCCTCCCACCATGAATTCTTAATATAATAACCCTGTTCAAATGCCATTTACCTATATATCATTAGCTTGTCTGAGTCCCATTGACTTTTATATAATTATATTGTCCGAAGTGTCATTGACCTTTATAAAATAAACCTCGTCCAAGTGCCAGTGACTTTCTTGATCAAAGTTAGTCGTCACCACCATCCTCTTCAATGTTCCAATATGTACGTAAATAAAATGAGTCGTCCATCTGTAAGCAAGTTCTGGTTTAGCACAAGCAAGTTAAACTTTTGTCATTGAGGTTTGGACACGTCTTACCCAATGATCTAAAAATGAATGGTTTATGTTGTTTTGCATTTTCTTAATCTTTATTAAATGCGTATACATATCTGGATAGATATAATAATATGTATATACTCTGACAAAACAAAATCTATTTGCTAAAAAATGTTTGGTCCCAAATGTACTGAACAACTCAAAAACCTAATTATCAACCAAAATGCATTTAATGTAAACCAGTCTAAATAATGTTTTGATATGATCCAGTATGTTTTTCAACGGTGCTTGCTTCACACAACTCTGAAGAATACAGGATATTCCTATTCATGGTACAACCTTATGCGCCTGGTTTAATAAAACCAGCCATAGCACAAGCATGAAATCACATGAATGACATATTTTCTGGGCTTTTTATTGAGTTTTTGTTTTCAGGTCTGATGCTGTACTGAACTACACGATGTGCCTAATACATCTGCGATGTGGATGTTGTATATAATTTAATTAGTCCTTACTTATTCACAGCTATTATCACAAATCCAATAATGTATATAATGTCCCTTCCTTTACTTCTCTGGCTTTTCACAGTCCCCAACCTTTCTTGCGTACTTGTTTACAGCCATCTTGGTAGAAAGTATTGTGTTTTATCGTCGAAGGATTAACTAGCACATCGTTCCATTTGATCCCGAGTAATGGTCTCATAACCTACAGGAAATCAATCAATATCTTCGAAAACAAATTTTGATCACTTCCGTTAATGAATAGGATTAGAATTCTATATGAAATGCAATTTAATATGTAGTTGCACAAATTTGTTTCTCTTCTATCTAACATATGCAGATCAAAATTAGAATAAAACAGCAGGTCCTTGCGTTATTTTTAAAATATTTATTTGTTTTTATTTTTAGTTGTTATTCTATGGTGGACATAATGCCAGATAGAAACTGAATCCAGTCATGGTCCAAATCATGACGAAAATTCTTCTTCATTTTCTGCTTTGACAGGACTTTCTATTTTCCAATACGCGAATTATTAGAAGCAAATTTAATCAAATTTCCAAACAACCGAGGCTCTGAACACACTTTGTTCTACAGAAACTCTACTAGATCTAATTGTTACTACAAAGGGAATCCGAATCAACAAATATTGTGAACCTTGTCGGTGTAATAGACTGAATGATTTTGGAGATATCCTAGTATATTTTATGTAGTCCATATTATCTAGCATTAGATGAAAGACTATATTTTATTTTTCTCGGGTGCCGCTACTCAGATATTATGCAATTTTGAGAGTGACAGGTGTAAGGTGAAGTTGTTTGCATTTGCACATGCAGAATGGATAGAATGATGGCATACCTCTATGTTAATTTCATGTACTGTGGCTGAAATTTCTTTGGAAATTGTGCTTGTGGGAAACTGTACATGATCTAAGCAAACAGTTAACCAAAATGGCTTTTCCAATGTGCTCGAAAAAATCAGTGTGAATTAGTCTAAAGTACACTATCTTTAGCAGTTATTAAAACAGGGAAAACTAACTTTGCCAGACTAGACAATACCTGCTTCTGGAAGTGCTATGAATGAATTACAAATATATAAAAATAACAAAAAGTTAGCGGCTTTTTTTATACAATTTACCTCTGAAATCCAGGAAGTGAAAATGACAAAACAGAGCTAGCAGTTTTTTTAATAGGTGCACATCTGAAGTAAGGCCAGGCTGTATACTCTATTACCCAAATTACACACATCAATCATACACCAAAATAAAGGGATTAAAAAGTTCTTTAGCCACTAATTTATATATACAAGAACTTTGTGAAATAACCAGTATAAACAGTAAGGAAAACCTGTAAAATTCTTTTACTTTAAAAATCTGACCCGATGGAAAATACGCAACTGTAGAGTGTCAGAATTGCCATATTTTGTATCTGTGATATTAACAGTAAAATATCATCATAACATAGCTACTTAACCAATTCGAATATCACAGACTAGAACTTCACCTCTGGATACCGTGATTCTCGGTGATCGCACGTGTATATCGACCCGGGTTTGATTGCTATGGACACTTCTTGTCATTGATCCTGAAGCCATGTTTATAGTATAGGTGCACCTTTTCACGTCAGTTGGACTTTTCGATAGCTGTTTGAATTTACAAAGCAGCGAATTCTGATAGATTACGTGATCTTGTTAAAAAAAAAGTCGAGCTCAGATGTTAAATAATGGTACTACTATCGATTAAACATTGAACGTTTACATCAACTCCACGGTATGTTCTGAAAGTTGCATCCTATTGAAAAAGGGTCACAATTAAGCCATAGATAACCCATGGTTTACATCTGAATCAAGTCGTACAGATGAGGAAAAGAGATAAGCTGAGGTCAAAGGCCCTCAGAACCAAAACCCGGAACCATTATCAGAAATTAAGTTACACATTTGAAAACAAAATGCAGTTAAGGAAGCTTTCTTTAAAAGAAATAAATTGGGCTTTCATGAAATCTTCAAATTCTTGACTTTACTCCAAAGTTATTAGGCAACAATGACATTCTATATAAGCTTTGAATCTATTGCCTCCACTTACATTACGGACTTATCCTGTAACTTTTTTTTAGCAATTCATATTGTTCTAGAGATTTTCTTTAAGTGGAACTTGTTTGAGAATTTCGTGCACAGCGACGGAAAACGAGTAAAATATTCAAAATGTATTCGATTATAATTTTTTAAGTATTTGACTATTTAAGTGACCTTTTTCTTCAAAAGAGAACCGATGCATGCAAATACTGTCCAGGTAACTCTTTAAACATCACACCCGTTTCTTCCAGACATTAGATTTTCCAAACGTAGTTTTTCCCATCTACGACTGGTTTTTGGGACTCTCTGCCTGATGATATCCAACATTCTCCTAATCTTTCTATTTTATTTACACACACATGCATCCCCTTAAAATTAGAGCGAATTCAGTTACCTCTCTCATGTGCATGTGATTATGATAATGACTATGTTGAGCATTATTTTTTCTATTTTCTATTTATTATCCAAATTTCCCAGCTATTTCGCCCTATCTTCCTGCACACTTATTTCGGAACTCAAGATTTATTGCTTAAGATTTCGGTGAACTGAGTAAGAAAAATAAACTTTAATATTCTTAAATATGTTTATAATAATCTAATTACTCAATGTATAAATCAAACAAAATGGACAACAGTGATTGTTAACACTGCAGACTTTTTTCTTCCTCTCTTTCTCTCTCCATCCAGTCGCTCATGGGTCGCTTGCTTATTTATAACCTTATATGTTTCTTTTGTTCTCCTTTCATTTCAGCGTTTTGTCTTAATATATATATATATATATATATATATATATATATATATATATATATATATATATATATATATATATATATATATAGTACGCTAGCTCTTTATGATTTGCTTGAGAACGGTTCGCTCGGTTGCTGCAATCGACGATTATTAAATTAATTTTACACTGTTTAAGACAGGCTGTATTGATTTTCACCTCTAAAGTTTCAAGTGTATGTTCACCGTTTAAAGATGCACACGTTCTTATAAACAGACAACAATACTCCCCCCGTTTACATATTAAAGAAATGCAGGCACACCAAGAAATAGAGGAATAAATGAAAGTAAATGGCAACACATGTGCTGCAAAATGGCCAGTTGTATTTTTAATGAAGTCGGTTTTAAGGAAGACTGATTGACTCGTTATATGAGAAGGGTCAAGTACATTAACTAGTATGCTCGTTAGTAAGGCTTAACGCGAAAAATTACTATCGAGCAGGAAGTACAACTTGCGACGTAAAAATGTCCTAGTAAGCGCTTTAACATTCAAACTACATTGAAAAGCGTGAATAGTGCGGAGTAGTGCCATGTACACTTACTCAGCGTTCTTGGGTGTCACATATCAATCATGTACCTGCTTGTGCAGCTAATTTTGAAAATTCTAAAATCATTTAATATTCGTGGAAGAGTTAAGTTCTTTTTGGTGCTTCATTGATATCCATAAAGTTGAAACTTACACGAAAGGTTCATGATGAGATTGAATATTAACGTAAACAGTGTGACCCACCAAATACCAGTTCCAAACCGTCAGTTTCATCTCCAAACCGCAAAATTGTACCCCAAACACATATTCTGATCTTAGAAAGTACTTGCATGAACAAGATTGTCAGAATGTGAAACATTTACAAACTTTTGGTTCACATTTATGGTCGTCCCAAGGACAGTTCCATCATGACCTTCGAAAGATCAATATAGAATCGGTATCCAGGACAATTTACATAGTTTCGTACTTTGAAGTTAACAATGAAGTACGGGTTTATTCCACAGACACGTAGAGGGTGATTCTCTCGTATTCTTCGCCAGCTATGTATCTTTTATTCCTTCGAATAAACGGGTATATCTTCGTCATGACTATTTTATCCGGGTTATCACCTCATGACTTGTTTATTCGTATAAATTGTTTAATCCACCTTATGACATATTTATCCGCAAAAATTGGTTAATCCACTGTACTATGATCATAGTGATTTTCATTCGAAATTAAGAGTAAAAGGAAGTGTTGATTAGAAAAACTGATTGACAATATTTTGTTAGTGTAAATGTATATAAACTTTTTTAGTTGGCATGAATGCAATAGCAAAATTAAACATGGCTCCAAAAGGCTTTAGTCATTCACCATTTTGACGACGACGAGGACAGTAATTTTGTACCAGATAAGTCCATAAGTCACGTACCTATGAAAAATGAGGTCAGACAGCACACTAACGTCACTCGTCAAAAGGAGAACGTCCATGGTCAACGTTTAGCACACGGCCGATATCAGCTACAAGTAATAGTACATGCATTAGTGTAATATAACGCTTTGCATTGTTACTTTATGGAACATCATCACACGATTTTGACTTCTACTATTTTGGCAGATATTGTTTATACGATCTTTGACCGCGTTGGAAAGTTACAAAGCTACGTGAAAGGTTACAAAAATAAGTAAATAAATCCTATCCATAGCCATTTAGTATTTCTTTAAAATTTCCACTCACATAGATGTAGTATGTACCCAAATATTCACGCATTTTATTGTATGTGCAAAACTGTAATATATGTGTTTCAACATTTCTGATACATTTGCTTGTGTATCTTTTCAGATGCGGCTAGCAGGAAAACACGACTCCTTAGTCATTCTGCTGAGTCTACTTTGTGCTTGTACATATGGACTTCAAGTTGATTTTTCCCAGCTAAAGCAGCTAAGAAGGCCCTATATCATAGATAAAAGGGATGGGACGACTTGCACAGGTAAGTAAGGAAGCAGTCTCGATAAGTTAAAATCATCTTTTCAAAGTTTCTAATCTATCCTAAATTCACCTTGACACATTTGATTACGATCAAATGTGTGAAATAAGATATTCACGCAAGCGAAAATTCATGATCATGAAAAGTAGTTGACAAAATATTTGTGTTTTGTTGTTTTTAAAGTCCTGCCCGTTTTTGTCTAACTCGGGTCAACCGATTTGAGTAATCTTATCATCCCCACTCAGTTTCATAACTCCAGTGGATTAATTTATTTCTTTTAAAAGTCCTCATCAAGTTATTTTAATCTGCTACTCTTTGTGACATAATTGTTTTCGTTAATCTATGTGAACATTTTTGATATGTGTTTGAGAGAACTGCTTTTACTTTTGCCAGCTGTTCTTACTGAGGAGTCACGATATATGAAAGAAAGGATTTTTAGACTGAATCTATACAATACGCGATCTTAGCTCGAGAAAGAGTACTCAGTAGCGTACTAACGGGGGTAGGGGGCGGACGGGGTGGTTGCCTCGTTCGCCAGTGGTCTTGGGGCGTCAAAACCAAAGGGTGCCAGAAGTCTTGAGGCGTCAAAGCCACTTCGAACCATCATCGTTGCCCCAGGCATCATTTATCGTTAGTACCCCACTGAGAAGACTCTTGGAAAGTTGGTTATAAACGTTAATTATAAAGGCTGAGAACGGCATTTTTCTACATATGTTTATCTACATTTTCATAGCAAATATGGCCATTCATTATTTCGACCATGACAAAAAATTATGAACGCAAGAGAAAAGAATAGCCAAATAACATATATACAAACTCCAAATATGTAAGAGTAAAGTCAAATGAATATAAAGTAGAACACAATCTAAAGAAAATGAACAAATGTATCTAAGCAACAATCAGAAAATGAGAAAGTAAATATGAAGATGATAACTGCATAGGTACAGATGTATATAATAACAAAAATTAAAAAAATTATTTAAAAAAACCCCATAAAATTCTTACTGTTGTGTAGTCTCTTCCTCGGCGATTTCGATTAGTTTTTTTTTTAAGCGAAGCGAGGAAAAATGTGCTCTTGATGTCAGACAAATGAAGTTAAATAAAATGGTGCACAATCGATGAAGCTGACTTTCATCAAGGGAAGTAATTGTAATTAGTTTCAGGAACTGAAATTTATCCCAAATTTGATTGAATTCTTTTAGGACGACTTTTCCAACGTCATTGGTGAGTTGTCTCGAATGAAACCAAGACGTCAGAACATGTCGCAGTAGGTCGGTATAAGTGCTCCTAAAAGATACAGACAAGGTCATACAAGGTCATTGAAATTGCAAGTAAATTTATGAAAAATTCTTTTTAACTCAGTTGACTAGTATCAAGAATTTTAATTGGAATGAGCACAAATGTATGTTTCTATTTATCATATGACGAAAATAATAATTTTGTTTGAAGAAACCGTCTAATAATATAATACAATTAGTTTGAAATTCATTTGGAATCCTCGGTCACTATGCCTTTGTCTAACATGACATAAGTAATGATATAATGATGTGTTATCATCGGTAGTACATACATAACAATTATTATATGAGCATATTAACCCACAAAACAGAGTATCCATGTGATAATTCATTTCTGAGGGTTATTTAGAAATAAAGGTGTCTTGATGACAGTGAGTTTTGTATTTCAAAATCAAATAATCTTTGTGTACTCATTTACAATATTTCAAGGAAAATAATGGAGCCAGTTTTATTACATATTCATAAAAGAAGAAACAGAAGGATAGCCATTTATTTGTAATTCAGTCCTTTCCGCGATCCAAGTCGTTAACGGTACAAAGCAATCAGGAGCTTAAGCTAAAAGCTGAATTACCGATTTACAAATTCCAGTGGAACTTTCATCTCAAAACATGTTATCTCATTTAGTTCAAATGAATATGTGCAAATTGTGCAGATTGGTTTAGCGTTCAAATGAATATGTACAAATTGGTTTTTGCGTTATGCTGTCTTCATACTTCATGCTGATTTCTACGTGCTTAAAGCCGGCTTCCACCAAGAATGCAATCCAATTACAAATTTTCCGACACATTACTCTGGTTCATTTAGGAAACGGAAGTAGAACATCCGTCAGAAAATGTGGATTTGTATTTAGTGCCCAGGGAGAAGGTGTTGCTACAAAACCATGCATGGACAATGACTTCTGCAATTGACTTCTACCCGAAGGGTCATCAGACTGCTATCGCTTTCAACTCTGGTCGACAATTACAAACGAAAGAGAATGTGATAATTACTGGATGACAATCAAGTAATTCTGCTGCAAAATAAGTTTACCTATTTGACACCTTTTGGGCGACGTTATGCAAATAAAAGAGGTTGATGGTTGAAGGAGAGAAGTCACTGCTACTGTTTGCGTGGCTAAATGTATCATACACATTCTACCCACAATCATTAGCTACTTTTCTCGAACAAAGCCAAGATGTTACAGGTTGCTGAAGTAGGTCCGTATTCTGATGGCCGTAAAAGACAAAGACGCAGCGAATTGCGTTTATTACCTCTAAAAAACGCTATGAAATTAATTAGTTCGCGTTCCGAAATGTTTATTGCAGTTGACTGAATAATAGATAGAGTAAATTCTATTTGAAGAAATGATAATTCCTATTCATTCTCTGTAAGCGACTTCTTAATGCTCGTGAATATCCTTGTGAGCTATCTTCGTCCGCTGAAATTGATTTGGAAATATTGTTTGGTTCATGAGTCAGGTAGGGCATTTTTTTAAAGGATTTAAAGTGCTAAAGCCAGTAGAGTTGACAAGATTAAAAGACAATTTGGTGATTTGTTATCGATGGATACGCTTACAGTTAAAGAATTTCAGTGGCCAAAAAGGGGACGAAATTGTATGAAACTAGATCACTAGGCTGTCGTTTATATATCTTAATAATATTAAATAAAAAATGTCAGGAATGATTCCAGATTGTCTTGTGATCAGTTCCAGTGGGTCATAAATTCCCTTAATGTGTAATATTTATATTGATCATTTGTACACGACATTAACTTAGTAAAATTGGTATATCTGCATTAACTTACTTTTAAAGTATTGTAGCACAACACTCCTAATTTTAATAGACAACAAGTCAGTGCTAAGAATAATCTTTCATTTGTAATAGACAACAAGTCAGTGCTAAGAATAATCTTTCATTTGTAATAGACAACAAGTCAGTGCTAAGAATAATCTTTCATTTGTAATAGACAACAAGTCAGTGCTAAGAATAATCTTTCATTTGTTTAATAAGGCAGTTCATCTACAGCCGCAAAAAATGTAGTTATACAGGAGTCGTATGTACTAGCAAATAAGTCGAGTCAAACTGCAAACAACAAAAATCCAGATTTGCCGTAGCATAATGCGCATGCAGATCTTGGTCTATGTTATTTGTTGTACTGAATACTCCTAACACACTGCATCGGTCCAGATCTGCCGACGCGTTATGCGATGGCGGATCTGGATATGTGCAATTTGCAGACGTTCTCGGCTTATAAGCGAGTACTACAGCAACCATTCTGTAGCTGTGTAGTAGGAGCAACAACTTCTCTAGTTTTTGATTTGAAAAGATACGATTCAACTCTTTCAATATATTTTTCTAGCAAAAAGAAACATGATAAATCTCTTTAGCAAAATATTGTTTTGGGGTTTTGTTTCTATAATAAAATCAGAGGGTTGAGTAAGTTTTAATTACAATTTCATATAGCTTTGAAAATTATTTGAGTTCCCCTTTATTCTGACATTACTGTAAACAAAGTGTTTTAAAACATCTTCTTCACCTTACTCGTATACTGCGATTCTGGATACATCGTGCAGCGGTAATTATTCTATAAATAATTCAGTGCCGATGCACAAAATACAAAGTGGTTCATAAGAGACCTTTCAAGGAAAAGATGTCAATTTTTTTATCAGTTCATAAATTTAATTTCAGAGTGAGCACAGATCTAGCATAATATCAATCAAATGACAAAAATAATTTTATATGACGAAAAGCAGAATAGTGAAGTGAAATGACTGTGATAAGCATTTAGAATCCTCAGTCACCACGCCTTTAGAGAACATAACACAGTCTATGGTATGATGAAGTGTTAATACGTACTACATATATAAAATTATAATATGGGTGTCTGAACCTAAAAGAGCAGAGAAGCTATAGGATAAATCACGTTATTTAAGCTATTTATAAATGTATAAAACATATGTCCTCATCTACAAATCAAGGAAAAGAAGAATGGAGGCAGTTTTATTACATTTATAAGGAAAAAGAAACAGATTATTTTCTCGATTTTTAATTCAATTTAATCCTATTCATTATTGGCACCAGGTGATGTGGAGCTTAAACTAAAATTAAAACCCAAGTGGATTCTTGTATTTCAAAATATTTTATCTCGATCGATTTAAAGGAATGTGTAGCAACAGGCTTCACGTTATGCTGTACTCAGACAATGTAATGATTTTCAACGTGCTAAAAGCCTCTGACGTAGATGACAGATCAGTTACCAATCATGGGACACGTTGCTTTTGTTCAATCATAAAAAGAAATTAGAACAGGAAGAAGGACTTCACAAAGTAGAGTTATATTTAGTAGTCTGGGAAGAATGTGTTGCAACAAACCACGCAGTGACGATAACTCTGTAGCAAGTTTGCGCTACAAATGACATTTGCTTAGGCAGTCACAAGATACCAAATTTTTATTTCTTTTCCATCCAATAAATATTTTTTTTAAAAAAACGAAGGATAATGGACTCTTGTAGGATGACGGTTACGTCATTTACCTTCAAATCAGTTTTATAATATAAGAGCTTACTGGTGTTAGTAGGGAAATATTAGAAGTTGAAAACCAAACGAGGGAAATCGTCGCTGTCTTTTCAAGTGCAAAATGATACATCTACAACCCTTGGAAAATCTAACGTTGGAAGTCATCGTTACCATTTCGAGTAAAGAGTTATATATCTAGAAACGTAAACAACCTAACAAGGAAAGTTATCGCTATCATTTCGAGTGTCAAATGATACATTTATAAACGTTGAAAACCTAACGAGGGAAGTCAACATTACTGTTTTCAGTGTAAAATGATAGTACATCTACAACTTACAGAAGTATCTAAAATACTATCTACATCAGAATTAGAAATTACATCGTATGGACAAAAAGAAACTCATTCTAGTTTACAAATGGAGCAAAGCTTTGCACAATAACAATACACACACACACAGACACACTCAGACACACAGACACACACACACACACACACACACACACACACATAATTGGAAGGGGTCAACGCTACAACTAATGAAAAACATTTTACATGCTTTGTAGTAATGGATGTCAAAAACACTGGAATCAGAAATTATCCGATATCAATGTTTATACATGACAAATGGATACATGTGGAATAAATAATAATTAATTGATAAATAAGAAGCGAAAAAATGAAGAAGGAAAGAAATACACTTGAATAAAGGACTCTGGAAAGGAAGAAAGTTAATTATTAATACATTCCTTCAATCATCATTCGTTCGTTTATTCAATGATTCTTCAATTCATTTGTTAATTCGTCCAGAATCAATTACAAGGAACTGTGGAATGATTTACATCGGCCACTAATTACTAAAATGGAGCAAATTACATAGGGCAAAGCTCGATCTGTTGTTTAAAATCGTTAAGGCCATATTCTAAACCGATGTACCGCGATCTGTAATTTGGAACGTTTTCGAACACAATAGAAACGAAGTTTTAAGAGTTTAACGGACTAAATTCTTCGGTTTTTTTTTGTTACACCGCAAGATTGATTCGGGTTTTTCGATCATTGTTTTGTTCCGTTTTCTGTAGGATTGTTCAGGTTTACAATTGTGGAGAATGCTACTCTAACGAATGTGTTGAGCAGGCAAAACATTATTAGATTTTCATATTAAATCAAAAAAAGGTTTGGTTCATAATCCATGACCCTGAATGTTTAGCTGCTGGGCTTGATATTGACGATTTCGATATCAGATTAATTTGCTAATCAGACTCAAAAATAATATTATTGCTGGAAATGAAAATACCGCTGGGAAATCATACAAATCCGTTTAAGTAGACCTTTACTTTGCCATGTTATATATGCAGTAAAATGTCGATTTATCCGGACCCATGGGGATATATATTTGGTTCGTATAACTGAACGTCCTGATGCCCAACTTTGAGCCAAAAAGAAGGACCGTGAATAAATGTCAAAACTTTGAGCCAAAAAGAAGGACCGTGAATAAATGTCAAATGGGACTGCATCAAGGTATATATATATATATATATATATATATATATATATATATATATATATATATATATATATATATATATATATATATATATATATATATATATATATGTACAATGCTGTCGGATATTTCTGCGCACCTTAGGTTTCCGTCTCCAATAATGAAGCAACACGCGTACCGAATTCAACCAATTGACGAAAATATTATACTGCAATGCTTACCGTTTGAAAAAAGGCAAGTGTCTCCAGAATATTCTGTTCAAAATAATATTAATTTTGGACACACCGGATACCACCTCCGTGTTTTCATGACTCGCGATATGTCGGCCTATTCTGCGCACAGCTTTGAAAGGATGTAATGTTTATCTATCGAGCTATAGAAATGAAATACGTTACTTTGGACCGTTTCTGTCAGCAGTTAGTTGAGTAATTAGGTCATGTTTATAGCTAGTTTTACAAAATTCAACGTAACAATGCCAATAAATGGCAAGAAATATTAAGCAAACTAAACCTATCTTGTAAAAGAAAGTTAGTAACGTTTAACATTTTATAAAAAATAATCTATTATTTGGAAGAGAAACAACAGTGAATAGGATGTAATGTGTTTACAACATTTAGTTTATGGGGAAAAATTACAAAAGAATTTAGAAACAGACTATACGCTGGGGAATTTCTTGAGAATCTCGTTCTAGCGGCGAGTAGACACGTTGGGTAGCAGACGATTTTGTGCGTGTGGCACAACTACTTGCAAAACTGGAAACTTGGATTAAGATGGAGAATTTTTTTTAAGGCATCCATTTCCATTTTTTCAATAATGTATTTATTTATATGATTCTAAAAGATACATTATAAATAGGAATTTCTGGATTACAGGTTCAAGACGACCATGGAGTGGGCCTTCATGTTGACATTTGGAAATTACATTTTCATATGCATTTCGAGTCGAAATGTGGTATATGTTTTTACACTTTATAAATATCACCTTTCCTAATTAAAGTACGATGGTTCTTTCTTGATACAAAATGGATTTTGACCCATAATAACACGAGGTCCAATGTTTACAGAAATGACGTATCGTTGCGCAGAATTACCCGACACGCAGAATTGGCCGACATGGGGGTATATATATATATATATATATATATATATATATATATATATATATATATATATATATATATATATATATATATACGTGTGTGTGCGTGCGCGCATTATGATAACTAGAATCATTTCGGAATACGGTAATAGCCCCGATAATAAGTTCAAGGTTAATCCACGTTTTACTGTACATTTTAAATTAGTCTAGAAACTATGGATACAATGTAGTGTATAATTTAAGTCTCATAGTAAAATACGTAATATCAGTCCTTAACAAAATGTCGCCGACAATAGCAGCTGCATTAAAATCTTCGCCTTTTCGCGAAATGTTTTGATCGAATATTTTCAGATATCTTTTTAAGGAGGAAAGATTGTATGCAAAATAGACCCCATGAGTAACATCTAATTTCATGGCAACAATTGTAATTATTTTACGAATTCCATTTTCTTGCACCTACCTCCATTACATAGAAAATAAGGTACTAGCATTGGTGTGTATTGATATTAAAGTCCTTGACCACGTGACTCTTACTACGGATTTGTAGCATATGTCATTTGATACTATAATTGAATGGGTTGATATTTGAAAATGTAGTTGTATTATGCTTGATATGCATCTTGCTAGGCCTGAGGTTCAATAAAACTATTTTTTGTTCTGTTCTGATGTTGTCGTCCATGAGCTAGAGTTATTTCTAATCGGAAGGGGGTTTTTTTTCTTCGCACCTTGACATTTCGTTATCTGTCATAGGGCAGTCCCTGCTTTGGAATTGAAATTTCATCAGTATTACAAGTCGTCAGTTAGCAAAGCAGAAATTTAATTACCATCAATTAATGATATAATAACTGATAAGAACAAATTATCACATTTTCAAAATAAAGCCTCGATTTAATGCATTGTAAGTAAATATCCGATACTTTTAAATAAACGTTCGATATGAAGAAAATATACACATATACCTTGGTTCATACGTTGCCAACAATACAAAAATGCAAGCTACTGTTTTTTAATTTTTAGTTTGCATTACTTTTTTGTCACGTAGTATTTGTATGTATTGAACCAGGATGAAATAAAACATACATAAAGGAAACTATCTCAAAGATTTGTACCCGTGCATGCTCATTATTTGTAGATATTAAATACTCAATAAATCACACAAATCGTTAGCAAATTTCGTATCAGGCCTTCTAAGAGGATTTTCATATTTTTATGATTTCTAAATAATACAACAGATATGACAAACGTCAAAATTATTTCGCAAAATTTAGCAATTATAAAAAAAAACAGTTTATAAAAATGATAATCCCATATTTAGTTAACAGATCGATGTATATCCTCTTCATCCATTTAGTAATAGTCACACATAATACTTTGTCACAAAGGACCCTCGATTAAGCATGGGTGACCATAAATTGGTAACATTTCAGTGCGTTCAATACGTACCTTTACTCAGTCTATGATCTGAATTGTTCCAGATGGAGAAAGATAATGCATAAGGTACCAGACAGGTTGCCGTTAGGAGATTAGATGGCTGTCAGATACATCGATATTTACAGGAAGTAAGGACAATTATGATCAATCACAGCTTGTGTAAACAAAGAAATTGGATGGGACAAAGCATGGTGAAAACCCTTCCGCTGTCACGGATCCATGCATTGAATACGAGATGAATAGTAAACGTGCTAAAGAGACTCTAATGTTGTCAATTGTCTGTGCCTTTAAAAGACGTAGTACAGACCACATAACTATTGTCGAGAACATTAAAAAAATGCTAAGTTTTAGACAATTAATATAAAAGCCAACTCTGTATTTTGTTCCAATGTCCAATACATGGTAACGCACGGGCAACTACCGTGTTGAAATATTTGGAAATCAGCGTTGATACCAATCGTTGCTATAAATACGAATCCAACCAGGTTTTGATTAACTTGACTTCAAAGTAGATTAGTTTCCCTGCGATTTTGTTTTAATAATGGCATTTCGATCAAGCTCCAAGGGAAATCTGGAATTTATCAGACACATTTCACTGCCGAATGGACTTTAGGTGAATGGAGTAAACAGCGGCGAGAAAGTTAAACTTACGTCATTCATATATTGTTATATGTTATTCGATTTTTTTAAAATTATTTTGGTTTTAAAGTAACTTGTAAGACTAGTATCAACGACAGGTTGAAATGTGAATTGAAATTTTAATGGAGAAAGAATATTGTCATAAGTTTGAGAATTTTTCAACCGTCTTTTATTGGGTTCAGTACTCGGACCAGCAGTTTAGGGCATTCATCGCTTGGCTGCACGTACCAACCATACGCTTTCGACAATCATTACACATCATTCAGCAGGATCGAAGGATAGAACGTTTCACTGTCAGGTGTATATATGTATATCCAACAAACTTGCAACGAACAATGCAAAACTAGTTGCCAAGAAGCCTACCCGCTTATGATTCTCATTGAGACTTTGTCAAAGGCAAACTTACAAAACAGACAAACACGACGAAAAATAAACACAAAACGTTGAGTTTATTTTAAACATATTATGTTTCATAAATTTGTAATTAGAGATTACAAGAGGTACGATGTTCAAGATAAAGGATTAAAACGAAAGCCAGCGGCTTATAATGTTCTCCTTTTACGATACAAACAGTTTAAATATATATATGAATATATGGCGGATGACATTAAGTTTTAGTAACACAAAAGACCTAAAGATTTTTAATAGTCAAACTAAAGTGTCTATGGCTACACATTTACATTAAGGAAATATGTATGTATAAAGGAGGAGGACGAACAACGACAGAGTAGCAAAAAGACGAGAATAAATAAAGAAAGAAATTAAAATGAAACATTGTCAATTAAAATGTATCAAACATTGCGTGGAATGTCGAGAATATACGGATAAAAGAAGGGGAGGGACAAAAGTAAATAAATAATTAAAATAAATAAATGAAATGGAACTAAAAAGCAATATTAAAAGTTAACAGTGCGTCCTTCTAAAGCGAATCTTTGCGAAAGAGATCTAGTCACTTAGAAAACTTGGGAGCATTGCTGTTTGCAGCTGGTCATGACAAGTGGAAGTTCATGTGTGTTGGAAACATGTACGCTTAAGTAAATCAATTTTTAAAAAACTTTTCAGTAAATTTACGAATTGCATCGAAAAAAAGAATATTTACTTCATACGCAAGCGTTGTATCACCACTCAAGACGGTATTTAAAGTTAGATTACCATAAGGAGTTTGATGTGTTGCTCTTGGTAATAAACGCAAGATAAGAAGTAGTGTTGTGTACTTTCTACAAAAAATCCCAATCTACAAAGCGTGATCAGATTATATTCTTGGTTAATAAATGTTCATTAAGTGAACTGCAATGTGTTCTAAGTCGGGCATGAAGAATGTGAAATTTCCTAAAAGTCTGGGAACGTAAGAGTCGCGAGTATTTAATGTGCTTTGGAGTTGTTAATGGAGTCTATTTGACGAGTCTCAATAGATGATGTATTCCATTCTCGAATGGTCGAAGGAAGAAATGAGTTGTAATAAAGACTTGTTCGATCTTGTACACATTGCAAATTGTTTACATGACGTAAGTCATGGCGAGTAATATCAGTAACAGCTGGTGAAATCAGAGATGTGAAATAGAGAGGGCTTGAACCAGTTGTCATTTTATACAAGAGTGTAAGTTGTATTTTTGTCGTCTGAATTCATGACTTTTCCATCTTATTTCTTGGTGTAGTGCTTCAATTGATACTAGTTTTGTTGCAATAGTCACAGTTCTGGCTGCCTCATTTTTATCTTTTTGAGTTCTCTTTTTTCGTGTAATGTGTAACTGTCCCAAACAACATTACCATATTTCAGTCGTATAAAAGACGTAAATATGATTTCTATAGATTTCCTGTCAAGTTGGAATTGGAGTTTACACATTACATTAACTCTT
Source organism: Megalonaias nervosa (assembly GCA_016617855.1). Taxonomy (NCBI): domain Eukaryota; kingdom Metazoa; phylum Mollusca; class Bivalvia; order Unionida; family Unionidae; genus Megalonaias; species Megalonaias nervosa. The sequence continues at coordinate 23,401 of JAECUM010029064.1, read as the reverse complement.
AACCATTTGTCTCCAAAAAGTGGATACAACAATAGAAAGTTCTGAAATGGAACTGTTGCAGTCAATAAAACGCTGGAAGAGACGCAAATGGGCAGATTTTGTTTATTTCAAAACACTTTTTCTTAACCAAGTGATGTATACTGTAAGGCTACAGTGCTTCAAGTACTTGTATGGTACTCACTAGAATTATATCCAGGAAGGAAAACTTAGTGAAAAAATGTACCATGCTGGATTGGATTTCCCAGAACAGACCGATCCAGGATTGCAGGCAGTACTTCCTGAGGAGAGGCAACAGTGGCGGATCCAGAAATGATGTGAAATAATATTTAGGGGGTGTAAGGGTCAACCGTTTCTAGGGTATAATTGTAACCATCTAGTTGCAAAGAAAACTTACTCTAGGAAACGTTCCAGTTGTTTCACTCTCATGAGGAAGGGAATTGCATGGGGTACTGGTCCACCAGAATTCAAAACGCTGATTAGCCCCCTGCTTACTCAACACACAACATCCTTATCACATGCACGATTGTCTTGGTGACTTCTGAGAAAGTTTACATTTTGTGTAAGACTAATTTACAATCCCATGTTAGTGCGCACTATACGAGGGCAACCTTTTCCACGCGTCACAGTCTTAAAGAAATGGTAGGCATTACTACATGCTATTCCTCTGCCACTAGCCTGTAAGCAACCATATGTCGACAAATCCATGAACGTATCTATTAATGAAATCCTGTATTGCTTTAGTTTATCATTAGCATATTTATGTCACATTTAGTTCGGTCTGTGACTAAAGTACATGCGGTTTCGTACGAGAAGGTTTCTCCGCAATTCGACTTATTCACCATTTAAATTTGCAACTGAACTCGGACACTTTCACGGTTGATAGCGAGCTCTCACTTTTAAATATTGTGTGCCAATGTCTATGTGCCGTGAAGCTACCATTTTATATGAATCAATCTAAGCGTATATGTTTATGTCCAGTGTATCCTCCATTTTCAATGAATTAATCTAAGCGTGTATGTCTAGTGCATCCGCCAATTTCTAGGAATCCATCTAAGCGTCTATGTCTGTGTTCAGTTTATCCGGCAATTTCTATAAATCAATATACGCGTCTATGTCCAGTGCATCCGCCATTTTCTATGAACCAGTCTAAGCGTCTATATCTATGTCTAGTGTATCCACCATTTTCTGTGAATCAATCTTAGCGTCTATGCCCAGTGCATCAGCCATTTTCTATCAATCAGTTTAGGCGTTTATGTGCAGCGCATTCACCAATTTCTATGAATCAATCTAAACGTCTATGTACAGTGCATCCGCCATTTTCTATGAATCAATCTAAGCGTCTATGTACAGTGCATCCGCCATTTTCTATGAATCAATCTAAGCGTTTATGTCCAGTGTATCCGCCATTTTCTATGAATCAATCTAAGTGTTTATGTCCAGTGTATCTGCCACTTTCTATGAAACAATCTAAGCGCAGAGAAGTAAGCCTCTGTACCATCTCTTAATAACGCAATGTTTATGGTGGTATTTGCTGCCATAGACACGATAAGATAATTATATTGCATATGTGATCAAGTTGACGTCTTTTAGTCAACAAAAGGGGTTAGAGACTGCAATTGGTTGAAGTCGGTATGCTGACATGACGACAAATTGGCAAGTTGACACAATATAGCAACTCCAGATTGCACATTTATCGTCATGTCTATATAATCATGTCAACAAATTGCAATTGGTAACACGCCTTGCTGACGCAACAGACGTCGAGTTGATACTTATTAATATAGAAATATCTCGCCAGGTCGAATGCAGCTTAATGCTTCAATACATATGTGATCAAGATGTATTTTACGTCAACAAAACAGGTTATTGATTGTAATTTGTTTGACATGATTACGTAGGCACGAAAACAAAGTTGTAGCTCCATGTTCTTTTACTGATATTTTACCACACTATAGCAGCTTATGCAATTTTGCCATTTCCACATATTCATGTCAACAAATTGCAATCCGTGACACGTTTAGTCGACGTAAAATACGTCATCTTCTTCCCACATGCAATAGAAATATTTCGCCATGTCAGCTCCAACTGAATACTTCCATAGTGCGCTGCTTTCTCTCACACAATAGAATTTAAATAGACCAAGATATGGAAGCATTAATCAACCATAGTCATAACGAGATATATTTTTAATATATTTTTATTTACATATTTTTGTTGTCCTAAGGACATTTTTGTCACAATTTAACAACCAAAGTATGTAAATTTGTCACTGTTAATATATTGCAATCGGTAACTCGTTTTGCTGAAGTTGAAGAAATTGCCTTCATCACGTATGCCGCAGAATTATCTCGTCATTACAATGACAGATTAATAGTTCCATATTTATGTCTTGTAAACGCAAATATTAATTCATCTAACCTGGAGTTAAGGGCTTCCATACTCTTCACAGTGCTGTAGTCTTATTATGACCATGAGTAGATTGGTGTTGCTAACATATGATGGTAGCTATCACGCGATTTGTCCCATTACTAAAGCAATCTAAAGAAGTGCAAGATAAATTCGTCATCCATAATGAAATACCATTTATTATTTACGTTCAAATCATAGTTCGATTTTGGAAGACAAATCACTGCCCACAGATTAGCGATATTATAATATCGATTTTACATTAGTATCATCAGAATCCTCTGTCAATATTGACAGTTTCTCAGTAGTCTAAAACACTTTATAATTGATCGGTAGTCAATAATACCACAATTGATTGATAGTTTAAAACACTTTATAATTGATCGGTAGTCAATAATACCACAATTGATTGATAGTCTAAAACACTATTATTAATCTGTGGCCTAAATTACTACAATGGTCGGTAGCATCAAACACTGTAACTATTGGTAGCAAGAAGCACTACAATTGATCGGTAGCCTAAAATTCTATAATTGATCGGTAGCCTGAAAGCTATAATTGATCGGCAGCCTGAAAAGCCATAACTGATCGGTAGTCTGAAAGGTATAATTGATCGCTAACCAAAAATGCTGTAATTAATCGGAAGCCTAAAAAAACTTTAATTGATCGGTAACCTGAAAAGCTTTAATTGATCGGTAGCCTAAAACAATACAGTTTATCAGCAGCCTAAAGTACTATAATTGAATACATAGCCTAAAAGATAAATGATCGGTAGCCTAAAACACTATAATTGAATACGGAGCCTAAAACATTATAACTGATCGGTAGCCTAAAACACCATAAAACACCTTTCATTTATTGTTCGTAAAAAATAGTCCCAACCAAGTTGAACCAGTATTGACGTTTAAAAGTAGATTATGCTTTTCTTACAAACTGTAAATCAAAGAACATGTGTCCACCCGAATAAACAGAATATTTTACACACACAAAATCATTTTTCAACACAGAATGTCCAATGTATGTGATGTCGCATTGTTTGATGCACTATCCGTACATTTGACTATCCATGTTTAAGTAACCTTAAAGTGTCACTTTAACAACTAAACATTACATTGATATTGCGATATTCATGTGAAAAAGGTTTACTGGATGCAGAAATTCCCATATTTACTGTAATGTAATTGTAACCGGATATTTGCGGAGTTTGATTGGAAGAGTAGACTACAGAATATAAATTTTTTTTTTTAAAAATGTCATTTTGAATCGGAATTGCATCACATATTTACCGTATAACTATGCAGTGGTTGGATAAATTTCTGTCAGTTTGGAGACCGGTTTATGTCTACATTCTTCTGTGAACAGAGGTGAATTTATTTACTTCTGTAAGTTATCATTTAAACCACGCTTGTATATAGAGTGGATTCCATGCTACAGATATATCGCCTCCCTCAGTCCTAACCCCACACAAGCAATACCCGTAGTTTTACTTGTTGTTATTGCTTTTGTCTTGTGATTTTAGCCAATTTTCAAGTTATGATATGTTATTCATGACATAACAAATTCCTGTGGGGATAAATTAGCCATATTGAAACAGACGAGACCATCTTCCCCAATTCCCTTTCGCGAGTCGATTCGAAAAATGGCGGCCAAAAATGTTCATTGAAAACAAAAAATTCCAGAAGGCGGAGCTAAAAAAGTTTCCCACGATCGCAGCCAATCAGTAAAGAGAATACTGCAAAATAATTTCATGGGCTTATTTGGACCAATCAGAATCACATAAAGTGATATTTTTACGTGTGTTAATATCAAACAAATGAAACTGCACATACTAAACCTGTTTATACCACCAGCTAATCTATTCCCTAGTCTCTTGGCTCAGGTTTTTTCATACGCTGCAGAACATGAATAGTTCTGTAGGGTTTTCTTTTTGAAATAGTTTTTTATGTACATTTTTGTACAAGAAAAATATATTAGGTGTTATACAGTCAGCTCAACATGGTTAATTGGGTAGAGTTTCTCTTTAAAATGTCTTGGCAGGAAATATGCAAAATGTGAGTCTTACTGTAAATGAAGATTGTATAGTAAATATGAATAAAATTCTTGCGGCGTAAAATATAAAAATAAAAACCCATTTACAGGCATTTACTGAGTAATCGGAGCTCCTCGTTGCTATTTTTATTACTGCGTTAGCACAATTTAATTCCTTTCTCTTCTCTCCTGGTAATTTTCTTTAATGAACGAGTTTAATCAAAAGGTAGGGCTACATCGGTATAATTAAACGAAATTGATAGCGTGAATAGAGCTTATCCTCATTACAGTGAGGCACTGCGGGAGTTAGGGGAAAAGTCATCTGTGACAACGAACTGGCGACGAGGGACAGAGTTCATGTTAACATTCTTTGTGGTACCCGCCGATAACGAACATTACCTTGCGACCACATGTTTACAATTAGTTAATAAACTCATGGACTTATCGATCACCAGCGTTAATTAACGTTGATGTTTCATACCCATGAAAACTATTATCCGGAGAAAGGGAGATGAATATTTAGGATTATCCATAATTACCATTCAAGGTTTTCTTTTCTAAAACTAATAAAAAGTTCATAGATGTACTAAATGTCATAGCAATTATCTAAAAATGTAGAAGCGATGATAATTTTTCTGTTGAGATATTCTGCAGTTGTGTTTCCATTCCTTAAAACTTGAAGTGACGGTATTCATTTCTCTGAGAAAAGCACCAAACTTGAAATGACACCGTCTCTTTGGCGCCATTTCATGTATCACTACACCAGTTACTTGTATCATATATTATTCAATGTATTGAAAAGCATATCACAAAAAGAGGTACGCTTGAAAGGGGATTATATTTACTTTCTTGATTGTGGAGAAAACAAAACGCACAAAACGTTATTTATTAGGAGGTACTTTCTGGAGTTCCTGGACTTCCAGTCTCTAAAAGTGATAGTCCCACTGGCTATCAAAGCCAACTTTCATAAGGCCTGTTTGTTAGCCCTTTCATGGAAGACCACAATGCCACAACGTATTGTCCAAATTAGAAAACAAAACGTTCATTTTGTGCTTTTGAATATAATAATAAAAAGTACTTTAATAAATCAAAGATATGTGTTATTTGAATTTTTGTCTTCATTTATATTTTTGATAGCTTTGAGCCATTACCTGCATGATTGTGGGAAATCAGTGTTGGATACATATTTATTAAACCGAGTAATTAGGCAGTGATTAGGGCGTCATGTATATATTGAATCTATTCAAACAGTATTTTAAGTTAGCATGGACTAATTTCGAGAAATGGCTCCTGTCAAGCTTCTTAATATAAGGAATACTTGGGATATTCTCACGTAAATGTGTTTGTAATTAGAGCAGTGGTCCCCAAAATATTTTAGTCTTGCCACCTTAAAAAAATAGTGGCGACTCTTCAGAACGTCCTTGCTACCTTGATTTGGGTCGCGACCTGGGGAGTGTAACAGCCTTCTCTGTGGCCACTCATCCAGCGTGTAACAGCCTTTTCTATGACCACTCATCCAGAGTGTAACAGCCTTATCTATGACCACTCATCCAGTGTGTAATAGATTTTCAGCCTTCATGAATTCATGAATCCTGTAAAATACATGAAGTTCAGCCCTTAAATGGACTTTGGAACACTAAGGGTTCTATTTAAGAGAGAATGCTGTGGCCCGGTCTCTGAAAACGGATATTGACCTGCATATTAAGTACTTTTGTCATTGAAAACTTGATAAAGACAGGATCTTATCAATCCACCCCGTGTTATATTGCCCCTTTCAAGTAAAGGCTGACAACATTTTCAATAATTGATTGCTATATTAATTATTATGCAGGGAGAAAGAAACAAGGCAGCCTTAATGGCATTCAAATAATGTATGAATTGAGAAATTGAAAACCTATATTGTATCAAAATTAATAAATATTCATTGCATCTACAAATAAATGTAACAATATGGATTGATTATTCGTGGAGATATAACCCGCTGAATGTCCCGAAATATGAAATGAACTCAGCACGAAGTTTAAATGAAGCCGATTTATTATGGCGATAATCAATAGATATTCATATGGGGGCCCCGAGTGGCCGAGTGGTCTAAAGCGCTCTCCGTTACGGATCACTGCCATCTCACCTCTGTCTGCGTGGGTTCGAGTCTAGGATTCGGCGAATGTGGATATGTGAGAAAGCATGCCAGTAGCTTGTCTTGGGTCGGTGGTTCTTTCCGGGGATTTCCCGGTTTCTTCCTCCACCATTTAATACTGGCCGCCATGTATAGCCTATCGTGTGCTGAAAAATGGCGTTAAGCCCAACAACAACAACAATATTCATATGAATACAGTTGGTAAAAGTTATTTTGACAAAAAATATAATACATTCTATACAACAATATAATCTTCAACATATCTTCTTTATTTTTCTTTATTTAATATATTTGCGACCATTCATGACTGCTCAATTCGTTGGAGATCATACTCGTAACCCAGATGGTCGCAGGTTCGATACCAGCTCTTGTCGGCTGCCTCGATCTGTCCTGGAAAAAAGAACTCAGCTCCCATTTCCACGGTATCATATAACCAATAATTAATTAAAAGTGCCTAAAAAATCAATAATGAAAGTTATTATATTTGCTCACATTTCAGCAGTCAATCAGGTATTCCATTTCTGATTGACACTGAAACAATTTCAAAAGTGTTTATGGACTGGCATAACTAAAGTCCACCCTGTAAATCTGTGCTGCTAACATTATTAACACAAGTAATATTGCTATTAATAAACTTTATGTTGCTAGAAAATTTTACAAAGGAGGTGATATTGTTTGTGTAATTATATAAGAATACTAAAAGTTAAAATTACAGGGATTTACAAATTTCATGAAAGTCAGCTTCACCCATGTAAGCCGTCTGGAAAATTGAATGTTCCCTTGGAAAATGCGAGGTTGTGCCAAACATAATATTCAACACGAGTAATACAATAACATAAAATATGGTATATTTTAAGTAAAAATTCGCGTTATATTTTTTGGAAATTTTTGTTTCCTTTCTATCTCTGTTTTCACCTTACAACCATATGCCGATAGCTAATGTTATCTATAAATATTTATGTAAGTAATACACGTAGATATAGATATGTAGACTACAAAGAATTAAAATGCAGATATAGTTGGAAGAGAAAAAGCACATGTGTACAAGTATTTAGAGAGAAAAGGGATATGTAGAAAAGATTTTGAAATATCTAAATTATTAAGTGAGAGAAAATTAAAGCTAGACCGTTTGTAATATTTATTTATACCCACAACTAAGGTATTTGTGAACACTTATGTTATCCATTTACTTAACAATTATATTGTAGTCACCTTCAAATCGGCAACATGCATCCAAATATTTGAGAATCCGAATTTTGACGATAATTTGAGAAGACTTATTTTTGTCCATTTAATTGTTTGTGAAGCAGTTTGCATGGAATCTTCTGTAATTATTACGTAAACAAGTTTTTATATGTATTATACAATTTTGTTATTTTCAGGCAACCCCTGTCCACCATGGAAACCATTCTTATGCAAGACTTCCTCCGTTTGCATAGCTCTAGAATATGTATGTGATGACAACCCTGATTGTCCCGACCAATTTGATGAAGACAAAGAACTTTGCAGTGCACGTGCGTACTTCAATGTTACTGGACATATTTTCTTTTTCGGAACAGTATCAATAATATTCATTTCAAAATTAACAAAGTATTATGTTATATCTGAAATTCTCATCTCAGATCCCCGATTTTATGATAAATGAAAGATGAGACAAAACACACGTAAATAATACAGGTTATTACATTTGTGTTCATTCGAAGTGAAAATTATGGAATGAGTTAAATAATTTATCTCTAGATATAATTTAAGTATGAAATATTGTCCAGACCAAAAAGTTAGATTATATTTATAACCTGATAACAAAACATAATGGCTTTGTTAAACATAAATGCGTTAAATTGTAGTAAAATGACTCCTAAGTGTATTTTAAGGACTCTGACATTACTCCCTGTCCTTACAGTAAGTCATTATGAAGACAAGCGGCGTTATACATGAGTTAATAAATAAATATGATAATTAGTGGGGTTTTTTTACCCTAGATATTACTTTGAAGAAGCTGAAGTTGAGCATACTATTTGGAATAGATGCTAAATCATGTACTTTTCACAAGTGCAATAAATTCAAACAAGGTTTACCGTATATCACACTGATTGGTAGGAGCTAACTGCAAACTTCATAGACTCAAATCTGCAGTCGCATCGTAAGCCGTGAGATCTTGGTCAATGCAGTTTGTTAGGAGTAATCACTAAAATAGACAAGATAGCTACTGATTTGTCTGCGCGTGATGCGATGGCAGATAAAGAATTCGTTATTTTCAGTTGGACCCTACGTACAAGTGAGTATATACGCTACTACGTAATTAAAATGCGAAAATGAATCAAAGTTGTTGGAATAAAATCGTTTAATAACTATTATTTTTTCTCAACTCAATGTTATAGGAGTGTAATTAAATGTATATTGCATTTCTTTGTACTGACCTAAAGTACACGCATTTATCGACAATGTGCCCACATCGATAAACTCCAGTCGTTAAAATTTAGGTTTCCACTTGAGTAATATATTAACATCATTTACTTTGTTACATGTATAATAAGGCAATTTTGACATTGTTATGGCATTGACTTCATTGCTGTAGTCACTGCAACTATCAGTTCAATTATATTGGAAAACATGATATGTTATTATTCTGTGCCGATAACCAATACATGTTCTGTTAAAGTTCATTTCCGCTTTTTGTTGGTAAAGTATTTGTAATAATACATGTAATTGCTCACATTTCAACTGGTGTTTTACGTAAGTAATTTTTATTCGAGATTTCAACTAAATCCCTATTTCTGCATGGCTCTGGTGCCTGTGGTAATGGTGCACTTAGCAGGTTAAAATCAATATCAAGATTGTACAGAACTCGCCAGGTACCTCCTGCAATTGTGAGGTGAACTGACGAGTAATTTCCATACGAGTATCAGTGTGCGCATGACATTAAATTATTCCTCAATACCCATTCAGTTTTATGTCGCTGTTAGCTCTGACGTCGATAGCTGAGTGAAAGTTAAACAACGAAACCAAATTTCTCTCACATCTTATTATTCGTTCTTCATTTTTGTATTTAAAATTGTCACGGCAATGACGTTAGCATTTCAGGGAGTTGTTTAAAGACATTATATCGGTTCTCTTCTGCTTATCCCACAGCACTAAATATCAAGTCTTCACGAAATTATATCGAATGATCGACAATGGAGAGTAGATTTGTTCCACAGGATTGACCTGAATATTTGTTTGTGTCCCCCCCTCCAAAAAAACCCAAACATATTTAACTTATATGTATATATATATATATATATATATATATATATATATATATATATTCTAAATAAAACTTAAGAGCACTACCCGTATAATTGATAGATATTCTATATAATACAAATATAATATTTTTTATCAAAATTTGTGTTTTACGCCCAGGAATAGAAGACGTTTTTGAAAGAATAGGACATTCCACAGTTTAAAAAACATTTGGCAATTATTGGATCTGGAATATAGGAAAGAACATAAACAAAGAGCCAGTTTGGTCCTTTCATGGTATATCGGAGGTGGAAGATGCAGATGTTAATCGTGTACCTCCATGCAAGCAGAACACCATCGGATCTTTTGTTCTGATAATGCGCTAGCAAATCAGGGTCTTTAAGGTTTGCACAGAATCATATAAGGAACAAATATGATAGACTCGTATTTGCCTTCGCATTATTTGATGGCAAATCTGTGTATATACTGTTCGCTTCTTGTGTTCGCCTTAAAGCACTGGCGAATTCAGTGCATAAAATATATCTCTCGTTGGACTCATTGAACTTGCTGGTATTTAGCATTCATCATCGAACTTGCTGAGTATTTAACATTCATCAATGACGTTATTGGTTCAAATTTACTACTCAGAAGTAATTATGATTAATACATTTGAGATGGGGGTTACAACTGGTAATGGCAAGTTTGATTGTGGTTATATAATTATATACTTACTTAACTTTGCTGAAATGCCAGTTTGGTCACAAATGGCCGAGTATGTCAATATACATTTATAGGAGAGTTTACGCGCAGAGAAGAAAGTGTTGTCGATTATTGCATAGCATTTTAACATGAACTCTCCAACAAATTCAAATTAATTTGTTTTTACCAATTGTATTTAAAGGAACATTTCTAGATAACATTTTCTATACGGTAGGGGCACCAAAATATGAATTAATTTGACATAGAACTATTAAGAATGCGTTGATTAACTGAGAAACATGACACGTTTAGATGATATTAATATAGAAAGATTTGACGATATGGATACAGAGCTTGATATTTCATGCCATTCCATATGGATTCAGAGCTTGATACTTGCTGCCACTCCATATTACTACCATTTTAAATTGATTCAGAGCTTAATACTTGCTGCCATTTCAAATGGATTCAGAGCTTGATACCTCCTGCCATTCCATATGGATTCAGAGGCTGATATAGTTTGCTATTTCATATGGATTCAGAGGTATATACTTTTTGCTATTCCATAATAATTCAGAGGTTGATATCTTTTGCTATTCCATATGGATTCGGAGCGTGACACTTGTTGTCATTCAATATGGATGGAGAGCTTGATTCTTGCTGCCATTCCGTATGGATTCAGAGCGTGATACCTGTTGCAATTCCATATGGATTCAGAGCTCAATACTAGCTGCGATTTCATATGGATACAGAGGTTGACACATTTTCCTATTCCATATGGATTCAGATCCTGATACCTGTTGCAATTCCATATGGATTCAGAGCTTGATACTTGCTACCATTCCACATGGATTCAGAGGTTGATACTTGCTACTATTCCATATGGATTCAGAGTTTGATAATTGTTGTCATTCCATGTGGATGGAGAGGTTGATACTTGCTGCCATTCCATGTGGATGGAGAGGTTGATACTTGCTGACATTCCATGTGGATGGAGAGTTTGATACTTGTTGCCATTCCAAGTGGATGGAGAGGTTGATACTTGCTGCCATTCCATGTGGATGGAGAGGTTGATACTTGCTGACATTTCATGTGGATGGAGAGGTTGATACTTGTTGTCATTCCATGTGGATGGAGAGGTTGATACTTATTGTCATTCCGTGTGGATGGAGAGGTTGATACTTGCTGCCATTCCATGTGGATGGAGAGGTTGATACTTGCTACTATTCCATACGGATTCAGAGTTTGATAATTGTTTTCATTCCATGTGGATGGAAAGGTTGATAGTTGCTGCCATTTCCTGTGGATGGAGATGTTGATACTTGCTGCCATTCCATGTGGATAGAGAGGTTGATACTTGCTACTGTTCCATATGGATTCAGAGTTTGATAATTATTGTCATTCCATGTGGATGGAGAGGTTGATACTTGCTGTCATTCCATGTGGATGGAGAGGTTGATACTTGCTGTCATTCCATGTGGATGGAGAGGTTGATACTTGCTGTCATTCCATGTGCATGGAGAGGTTGATACTTGTTGTCATTCCATGTGCATGGAGAGGTTGATACTTGCTGTCATTCCATGTGCATGGAGAGGTTGATACTTGCTGTCATTCCATGTGGATGGAGAGGTTGATACTTGTTGCCATTCCTTGTGGATGGAGAGTTGATACTTGCTGTCATTCCATGTGGATGGAGAGGATGTTACTTGCTGTCATTCCATTTGGATGGAGAGGTTGGTACTTGTTGTCATTCCATGTGGACGGAGAGGTTGGTACTTGCTGTCATTCCATGTGGATGGAGAGGTTGGTACTTGCTGTCATTCCATGTGGATGGAGAGGTTGATACTTGCTGCCACTCCAATACTGACAGCTCTAAGATTGGTTACTTAGTAATAAAACAGAAAACCTGCAAAACAACGGAACAACGCATTTAAGATATGAAAACAAATCTCCAAATTCAAGCAAAATAAAAGCCTTGGTTGGATAAAGAATGTAAGTAGGCGAGACATTTTGATCCTGCATAGTACTTGTAAAACGGATGAGACATTTTTAGAGTGATGTAAAATCTACTGGAAAAATATTAACAGAAGGCATGTTATACCAAGGAAGTATTGCTCATAATTGCAGGATTCTGACACTAAACAATTTTGGAAAATTATTAATGAGGTTGAGTTTCGTCATAATAATCTTTCAGATGACTACTTTGATGAATTTTATGATTACTTAAAATGTTTATAATTATTGCTGATTTACATATCCAAACCGTACCTAACGAGAATCGTGAACATTTCTTCTTGTACTCTGGATCAAAGATATCCTTTTAACTGATCCATAACTGAAAGTGAAATTAAAATTTTAAAAGTAATTGCATCACTTAAAAATAATGAAAATTCTGGACTAGACGACGTTTCAGCTGTATACACCAAATACACCATGAAACGTATCGTTTTAAACTTTTTATCGGATTCTTGATAGTGCAATTTTCCCAACATGTACGTCACGGTCAATCGGTAAGAATAAATCTGATGAACAAATCCATAAAGAAGCAAGCAGATTAGAATATTATGCTAACTGGATTAACGTTTTACTGGTATCATTAATTCTGTACCGTGTAAATTTCATGAATTAGACCAAGTTTTGTCTAAATCTCAAACTACCTGTGCACGAGGCTATTCTCCACTTAATAATTTTATACTTTTTTTTATAGGCATTTTAGAAACATTTTCTTTGGCATTTTACAAATTTATAGGAAGCTATTCCCCAAAATGTTATTTTGGTAATTTTAAGCTGTGTGGCTTGAGGGTATCTGGTAGCATTGGCTGAATATTGATATATGTATTAAATGTTTATGGAGATATTTGGTAGCATTGACTGAAGATTGATATATGTATTAAATGTTTATGAAGGTATTTGGTAGCATTGACTGAAGATTGATATATGTATTAAATGTTTATCGAGGTATTTGGTAGCATTGACTGAAGATTGATATATGTATTAAATGTTTATGGAGGTATCTGGTAGCATTGACTGAAGATTGATATATGTATTAAATGTTTATGAAGGTATTTGGTAGCATTGACCGAAGATTGATATATGCATTAAATGTTTATGAAGGTATTTGGTATCATTGACTGAAGATTGATATATGTATTAAATGTTTATGGAGGTATCTGGTAGCATTGACTGAAGATTGATATATGTATTAAGTGTTTATGGAAGTATCTGGTAGCATTGGCTGAAGATCGGTATATGCATTAAATGTTTATCACTGATTAAGAATATGCATTGCATATTACATTTTGTGCCATAGAAGCAGGCAATTTATCATCGTTTGTTCTCTTAATTAGAACCCTTTTCACCATTGTTTTTGTGTTTTGTTTCTATGTTCTTGAACAATATGAAAAGTATTTTTATCTTGCCTTTCAAATGTTGCAAAGAAGGATGTTGACGACCTCGAGATATATATATATATCTATATCTGGTATGCTGAAATCAATAACTATATATATCGAGGTCGTCAACATCCTTCTTTACTATATATAGTAAATTATATCTAAGTTTCTGTGCAGACGATGATGTTAAATTAGCAAAAGAACCCGAAGGCTTACTAACTACTTTAAATTTATTTCTTGATTATGAAAACCTTCTAAAAATAGACTCAATTTAAAATATTTATATTCATTTCTAAGAATAAGTAAACGTAATAAATAGACAAGACGATTGGGGGAAGGGGTAAAGAATCATAAGTAATAGTTAGCATCCGTGTTTACTTGGGTAAATCATTTGCCTATATTCAACATTGTGACAGCTCCAAAGAGAAAGACGTAGATAGATGAAGCAACAAACTAACTATTCAATGTAAGCAAAAGGTGAGAAGAATTTATCTTCTTATTGAATGTCTCTTAAAAATGTTATGAAAGTACAGTTATTCCAATATTACTATTTTTTTAAAATGTGGGTTTCGAAAACACCGAAGTCCGTAAAAGATTACGTCTACAACTTTCAAAAAAAGCTACTAAATTACATAAGACACACCAGTCTTATATAATGCATGGTGTAATTAGAAGATTCCCTCATTCTGTTGTAATTGAACAATAAGTGATACAATTGGGGGAAATTCGTTTCCAATGAATTTATTAAGTACCTATGTCTTAATTAGAAATCTATGTGTCAAGTAAAGATGAAGTATGTTTTCACTTTCCATGGTCACACTATGTGCAAAACATTTTGTATGTCTTTGGCTTGAACATTATCTGGTTACAGCAGTGCTTTCCATCCTTCCATCGGTTATCTCTTGTCCGGCTTCAGAATCAGTGTCACGAGGCATGCAAGTCAAATGTCGATAAAGAAACATATTTATCATTTAAATCAAATATTTTTCTTGAACAAATAGCTGAGTGATTAAAAATAGAGACAGGCATTACGTAGGGCCAGAGCTCTAAATTTCAATTTACTGGTTCAAAAGGCTAGTTGGAATGCAGTGAAAGTTTATACGTGTTCTCTCTGTTTAGAAGCAGAAAAGAGTAATGAATTTCACTTCTTTAATTTGCCCAGTTCTTTAAAAAAATAGAAAACTGTACATATCGTCATAATTGTTTGGTCATCAAGATAAATACAGACTAATTGGATTATATATATGATGTTCTCACTACAAATAGGAAAGGGCTTTTTTAAGCGATGACACTATCAAAATGTGAACTCATCGTTTCCATGTCAGTTCTCTTGCTTAATCAATATTTGCGTCTATGATACATTATTATTATTATTATTATTATTATTATTATTATTGTTGTTGTTGTTGTTATTGATTTTTCCTTGTTTTTGTTGAAACATCTATCTTTCAGCGTTCGATTTTCGAAGTTAACACTGTTCAAGAGGCGTTTAAGAAAACCTTGTACCATTGTAATGATGATTCTGGAATGCACGCTACTTTCTGGCCCAAGCCTTTCTGTTCGCGTTATGATTAAATTATATCTTTTTGCAACATGATATGAGTACAATAGGGATAAACGAGACCAGAACAGTCAAATCAGTCTTGAAAACCAGATCTTTCTCTTCACACACAAGTATAAAGAACGAAGAAACTTGGAATCTGTACCAGATACAATAACAATTCAAAGCCTCTGGGCAGTCTTGAAAAAAAAAAATATGAAATATGTATGGCCAGTAGCTAAATGATCAGAAAAAAATGTGTTCTTATCAATGAGCTGTATTTAAATACTCGAATCAGAAATTGTATATGCTCAGTCTTCAGCAAAAAACATAATAAAGTAAAATTTAATGTAATAAAAGACCAAACCCTCCGCGACAGTTATCAATGTTTCGTATACATAATCTGATAATCACTGGAGGGGGGAGCAGAAAGATCAAGGAATGATTATTATTCTTAATTTTGCTAATTTCATTCAAGTTGAAAATTTAAAAAAATCATCTACGTTTTTCGATCCAATATAAGTTACATCACAAACATTCACTGATATACCATGTCAAATTCGAACAAGGACGACTACAGAAATATCACACTTAATGAAGACACATGTTTCCAGGTATCGTAATACTTCCCTTTATCTTTCAGTCTTGTTTTATGTTGTCGGCGTGTTGTACTATGTAGATCTGTAAGAAATCGACAATAAATGATGTACCTTGCCAATATTCGTTTTGTATATGTACCATTCCAGGAAATCGACCAGCAGTGGAGCAAATATTTGAGTTTTTGCAAAGAAATCGAGACTGGATCATACCTAAATTATTCAGCGGAGCCGACCCAGAGATGGTGGCACACGGATTATCTGGTATGCTGAAATCAATAACTCCTTCAAGCAGAAAATTAGAAACTCACACACACACACACACACACACACACACACACACACAAATATGCATGATATTTCTTTTTCAAGAAAGCTCTAGGAATTGTATAAGTAACTGTTCTTTTGTGTTTAACATTTTGAAACAAATATATTTGAAAAGCATGCATTTATATGTATATCGAAATCTTCCAAAATGATGTAGCCCAGAATTTACTTTCACGGAGAAATTTGCATGTATTTTCATATTGTAATAGTCAATGCTTTAGGGAAAGTTTTTTTCCCTCAGAGAGGTATTAGATTAGTTTTTCAGGGTATATTTACTGTTTCTGTAAGGTAAAGTAAATAACATTGTTTGCTCTGGGCTAGTAATCCTATAAAATTCCTCGTATGGCAAGAACAAGTCTGGTACCTGACGGATGGAATTTTTATGGAAGGTTACAGGAAATATCGAATGCGCCCCTGGTGAGCTTGATTCATTGATGGTTCAAAATACACTGGATCTCTAAGCTGTGCTATAGAACTCATCTTAACAGGTTGTTATTTGAACTGTATTTCAAGCAAATGCATACACTTTACCATTAAAAACCTAATCGATATTTCTACAAGCCTACACACGTTGGGTGCCCATGTAACACACAGCAGTCTCAAATTTTGTTTATGTTCAGCAAAGCAACAAACGTATTCGTCTGACACTTTAAACTTAATAGTTTTCATAACTGAAAGTGTGTTCCTGGTGTCTGGTTTACATTAGAATTAAGCTGAAATTATATCTGTCTTTTGAATAAACTCGCAATAATTCAATTCAGCTATTGTCTGTTAAAAAAAAATGTTCCAAGCTCGATAATTCCAACTAACGGTTGCAGATGACTAAATCCCCTCAACACACTTTTGGGCTCAAACAAGCTCTAAGAATGAAGGGTTCCGAGTTCAACTTCGCTTTTATAGAAAGATGTATTAAACTAACAATGCAATCTCTAATGCCGTTTTCTAGAATGTGATTCCAGGCTTTAAGTAAATCATTATTATTTCGAAAAAATAACATCAGTAAACAAAGTCAGCTGTTCCCTTTTTATCTAATCAGAAACAAGGACTGTCTGGCCTTTCTATCAGTACAAATGTTCTCGTTGGATGACGAAATGTCATTTTCACCTCCATTCGCGTCACTCATGGCCTATTTGGACCACGTGATATTTACTACATTCAACGACCTTAGAATTTATGAATGCAATTGACTTACGCATTACGCACACACCCAGTCACAGGATCTTAGAATTAAAAATATCGTTAACTAAATGACTCTTACAAAATAGTATTATAAATATAATATGCGTGATATAGATATGCATGACTATATACATGAATCCTGCTGAAGCAATGAAGAAAATAAAAGAAATCACAAGTATCAATTAACCTCTTTGGCTACTTTATAACTGATAGATTTGGAATTCCTAAATTTAAAATCAGTGAAACTGTTACAATTTCAAAATACAAAAGATTTTGTTACAGGGGCTACCTTTCTAACTTTAGAGAGGCTATGGTTGAAATTAAACAAGCAATATTAGGCGCTCCAGTCGTGTACAGAATGGAAGCTTTGAACTGAGATGATATAAACAAAAGTTATATGTGTATAAAATATAAGATGCAATTTGTAAAAATGAAAGATTTTAAAAAACAGAACGGATGAATGGTAAAATGTATACTGTGATGAATCGATTAACAGTTGGTAACCAAATGAAAACAGTATGCCATTAAAATAAATGACGCCCATGTGGAGTGGAGCAGAATCGGAGAAAGTAAAATATGTAGATACAAGTGTTAAGGAGCATAGACAATTAACGATTTTTCAAACCATAGCGATTATCTAGAATGTGACAACAGTGTAATAAATTCTAAATTAATTTAAACACGAAAAGAAGTACAGTCAAAACTATAACATATAAACAAGAAACTCATCCACACGGAAAAGTGATAAGTCGGCTACAATAATGTCCTATCAGGGAAATGAATCACGTCAAAGAAAACAAAAATGACAGGAAATATCATTTAATAATATACAGTTGATTCTCGTTATATTGAAAGTAAACTATACAATGGAAAAGATTTAAAATATAATGAAATAATAACCACTACCAATAATAAATCAAACACAACTGAGTAGATGATCAGCAAAGCAACTAATGTCAATGAAAGCAACCATGGGGAATTTCGATTGATCATCAATTAGTACAGCAGGTACGAGATAACAAAATGCACTCAGGAATAAATACATAGAAACAAAAATATAGAAAAATTTAAAGAATGAATTGTTCTTGGGGAAGGAAAATAATTGTGTTCCGATAATTTTTCAATTGCATAGACAAAATAATGGCAGTTTTACAGATAGGTTTATATTTGTTTAATGTCTGTTCATCACGATGACACCAGTCATGAAACGAGATTTATTTCAAGACAGTATAACCTTCCATCTGTATAGTCATACCGACCATCATATCGAAATATGTTTAGCATGAACATGCAAGTATCACTCTACTTGAATTATTATATTTGATTTAATGTAAGATTATTCCACTACTTAATAAACATTTTGCAGATATGTCAAATTCATTTGAATTGTCCCTAATGTCAATTGTTTATACCACACAAAGATAATGATCTTATCTTTAAATTGTTTCTGAAGGCATATGCTAGTCGTTTTAGGAACATTAACAACTGATGCCGTACCACTAAAATCATATACAGTCTTTATTGTTCACATTATTACAATCTTATAATCCATCTGGACAAATCTATATATTAATTTCCTCTTAGCACCCGATACCGATCTATATGCAATGTTGAATAATCAGTGCTGTAAAACACTCATTTTGTGCTTCGCTTCTTTTCTGTGCAAATTTGATCAATGACTTAAGCCATTTCACTCTCGTTCATTATCATAATAAGTCTGGTTCAATGGTACAAAAATATGTCCTCGATCTTTTCTTTTTATGTCCGATTTCTGAGTCTAATTGAAATTTCACTGAACCAAATTTTCGGATTTTGCTCCTAACGATGTGTAAATATGGTCATATAACATTGCAAATTTTATACAGTTCGAGATTATTTCCGGCGTAAAATCTTTAGCCACGTATATTTCTCTTAAATGAGTCTCTGAGCCATTTTGCGACCTGCTGTAAATTGGCGACGCATGCTTTCGGCCTTGTAAAACTAATCGGATATGAATAACTGCATAATGCTAAAAAGAATTCATGAACATACAATTTTCTCTATGAATTTCATAAGAGTAGTTTATGATCTTCAACTCTATTAAAGTACTCATTAAGATATTATCTTTGGACAGTTAGTGACCTTTACTTCAGGATAAATTTTCACTAAAGAGTTGCCAAGAACAATAAACACAAACCTATACATTTTTTTAGTCATTTTGGATGTTTGGATCCTTAGCGATGTAAATAGATGAATTTAAAACAGTGAAATCTTCCAACAATTTGATAAACGATCATCCTGAAGTGCCAGATGTGTGCGTATTTTTATGTTTATATTATAACTTTTATGAATACTTTATCACCCCACATATTCGATCAAAGACCTCACCATAGGTGGTGTTATTAATCCCAGGAACGGCCTTGGTCGTTCAGCACTGTTTGGTATTTAACAGTTTATGTCTTTTAAGAGACAAAGTGTTATATACATTCGCTTTCTGGACATAGTGAGTTAACTGTCTTTACATTTTTGCGAGTGTTTGCTATTTCTGCTTGGGATGATATTACCAAAGTGCAAAGGAGATAATACATGAAACTGCACAAGTTATCACTTAAAACAAAGAAAAGTAGGATATGCGACCACCTAAATACAAGAACTATGGTAGCCACCAGAGGAAAGAAAACTCTTTAACTATCAGACAGGACATCCATATTTGTTTTGATAGTGGCTATAGAAGTTCGCTTTTAAAATGACCATGAAGGTGTGATTACAGTACATGTTTTACTGGAACTCTTCCCTGTTATCTTGAAATTGGCAGAAGATTTATTCACACAGTCATCTCGTATGGGGTTCCGCAAATGCCATGTGAATTAAAACGGCTTAAAGGTATTTTACATGTTAAGACCACTGTGAACTTGACATGCGTCCAAGTCTAATTATAAATATAGGCAGCACTGACCTGAGGACCTGGAGACTTCGATTTCCATCTTTGAAGAAAATTACCAAAGACGTAATTGCTTTCTATTCTTCACTGTTAGCCCACATGTGACATATTTTCTTCACGAATTATGAAACATGAGAAAACCTAATTGCCAACTCACAAGAAACATACGAAATTAGGCATAAATAGAAATTATAAATGGTGCTGGTTTAATGGATAAAGAAAGGTAGAAAATGGAAGGGTAAAAAGAGAGATATCTGATGAGTGTTTTATATTTATTTGACAAAATACGACGACTAGGTAATAGACATTACTATTTTGAGTTTCCATAGCAACAGAATGATTTACTTATCAGTTTATTAAAAACAAATTTGTATATAATTAGTACGTTAACATCTGTGTTTCTTAGCGACTGACTAAAATTGTATGTAATAACACTTATATTCTTAGCAGCTCATTAAATTTGTATGTATTATTATTTCTGTTCTTAGCGATTGATTAATTTACAAGTATTAACCTTTTTCTTTTTATCATTTAATTGATTTTTATCTATTAACATTTTAATATAGCTGTTCGATATATGTTGTTTTCTTATTTCAGCAAAATAGTGATATTGAAAACAATAAGGAAATCCATCACCTGTATCTAATGAGACACACAATTCATATGTTAGAAATATATATACAATTTTTTCCACCTTCAGCTTTCATTGGGAAGGTATGATTCGCTCATTTGGGAATGTGAGAAGATTTATTTAATAACATGTACTAGAAGTTCCTCCATAGCTAGATCAAAGATATCGAAAATCTTCCCGGGAGAAAATGTAGTCAGAAGTATTAAATTTAATAACAATACTAACACTTGATAAAATTACATCTTAAATTCATTATTAACCTAATTTGTTTCAGTTGCAACCAACTTGCAGGACTTAGCACTGATGGTGGGAGTCAGCCCAAAAGATCAGCAAAATTTGGAAGATGTGTTTACGGCCGTGGCTGAGGGAGATGAACGTCCCTTACTCAGGCTCGGAATGCCGCGGTCCAACTGGTACGACGTACAGTTCATGCTTAACAAGCTTATCGAAGGAGGTCTCGGCTCATAGTGGCTAACACATGGGATACACGTACATGGCAGACACCTGTCAATTACAGCCTAACGACGCCCACTAGATTCCGCCATATTCTACCAATACAACTATATATAAAAGGACTATATTTGTAAATAAAATGTCAGAGCTAACTTGTTATGTTCATCTTGCTGAAAGAAAAAAGCAAATAAGTTTATAATTGTTAATTGTTGTCTAACGGACATAAGTAAACGTAAGAAAGAATGAGTGTTTTAAATTCCAGAGAAGATTGCAATAGAATTTAACTAAGGTAAATAACTCACTGAAACTAAATATATGACTGCCTAAAAAGAGGCGTTGGTATCAGCCATTGTAATAAAAGTTATATATATATATATATATATATATATATATATATATATATATATATATATATATATATATATATATATATATATATATAAATTTCATTACTCACTATTGTATGTATCTGTCTGTGTGTGTTATGAAACTCAATTGAAGCCCAAAGCAGCTATTTTTAACAATTATACAGTACTTAATTAATCCAGTCAGAACTCCATACATACTTACATTAGTCTTAAGACTTTCACAATTTCAGTCAGTTTTTAGTTAACTTCATTATTTATATTGCATGAACCACGAACTAATGTTAGATGCAATGCAACTCCAGAGTAATTGTATTTTATTCATAGTTTGATGAAAGCAAGATCACATTAATTCCAAATTGCTTTCCTCTGCATATTCTTTGAGTCTTCACTACTAACAAAGAATTATATGCTTGGTAAGTTCTTCACTGAATAATCCTATTATATCATAATACGATACAATGTGTTCAACGACATGCACGAAACCTGTCTGGACAGCAGAAGCAACTTTTTGATAAATGAAGTATTTCTTGTGCATGTGATATTTTATATGAAACTTGTAAACTGAATTGATGCCCAAAACAGCAGTTTTAACAGTTATAAACTAATTAATCTAGTCAGAAGCTGAGACATAAGCCCAAACATACTTACATTAGTCCTCATTCTTCCCACTGTTTAAGTCAATTTTACATTAATATCAATGTTTGCATCGTAGATTCAAGATGTTCACCAGAATTATTCAACGCGTTGCATAAAATTCATAGAAAATAAGCACAAAAGGAAAGAGTTTTAACATTAATTCGCATGGGGACTTTTAGGGTACATCTGGATTTCAAGGACGTAACACATACATATTTATTGTGTGACATCAGAACGATGTATAGCGGTAGGCTGTGCAGAAACAACTTAACAGTTTCATAAAGCCACATATCAATAAGATAATAACGTACTTGTGTCTCTTTGTCTGCTTGTTATTAATCAAGGTCGGCGTATGAACTGTACTGATTACAGGTCCAATTTTGGAGAATGTATTTTCCAACATATTGTGCTATTGAGCTTAAAATTAAGCCATTACATATTTCCGAAAAATTAAAATTTTGATGCGAATCATTAAACAATAAGTGCAAAACGTTTTCCGTAACAAAACAAAATCATCGGCATTTATGTTAGCAGTGTAAAAGAACTCCAGATGAAATATGAATAATTGTAAAATCGTTTGTTTATTTACTAATCACAGCAATACGCGTTTTAATTGCAAATTTGACTGTAGCAATAATTCCAGGCCTAAATTCCCCAGCTCAAGCTTTAAGTTAAGTCTGGAATTAACACATTCGATAGGTTAAATTTTTTAACTTAGACTTAAATGTCAGCCAATCAGTTTGCTGGATACTAAATTTAAATTTTAAGTCAAGAATTAAGTTCTGCTGGTGTAACTGATGCAAGGTTTAGTAAAGAAGGCGCCATAGAGCTGCATTGTTTACGAAATACTATTTAAAACTGAAA